>JBAMCR010000535.1:0-17874 GCA_037075045.1 Mulgravea parasiatica
AATTTTTTAAAAACTAAATACATATAACAATTTAATTAAAATATATGTAAAATAAAGTAAATTAATATTAATAATATGCAGAAGAACAAAATAATTCATATAAAAACATAAACAAGTTATACATTTTTTATTAAGTAATATAGGGTATATTCATGTTCATATTCATGCCTTCAGATTGCCAGCAGAAACACAAAAATCTTTTCAAAATTCGATCCGAAAACTCTGGACTCTGCGACGCATATGCTGCACATGCATACATACATATACATAACACATGGATCAATAAGTCCCGAGACAAACGCAGAGATAGCACTCGTAGTAAACCAGTAACCACGATTTTCTAGAGTACTAACCTTTGCTTAAAACGTGTCAAAATTTTAAGTCGATCGGACCAGAAACAGCGGCGTTATCGAGGTTGGAGTAAAGTCGTTTTGTAGTTTGTTTAAAAAATGGAAAAAACTGAGTTTCGTGTTCTGATAAAACATTGTTTTTTAATGGGTAAAAACACCGTGCAAGCGAAACAATGGATTGAAAAATGTTATCCGGACTCTTGTCCATCAAAATCAACGATTTGTCGG
This sequence comes from Mulgravea parasiatica, assembly GCA_037075045.1. Lineage (NCBI taxonomy): Eukaryota > Metazoa > Arthropoda > Insecta > Diptera > Drosophilidae > Mulgravea > Mulgravea parasiatica. The sequence continues at coordinate 579 of JBAMCR010000535.1, forward strand.
TGGTTCGCCGAGTTTAAACGTGGTCGTACCGACACAAATGACGCGGAACGCTCGGGAAGACCTGTGGAAGCCGTTACACAGGAAAATGTGAGTGAAGTGAAAAAAATTATAATGAAAGATCGTAAAGTGAAGCTCCGTGAGATTGCTGAGATGACACAGATATCATATGGAAGTGTATTTACTATCCTTCATGAAAAATTGAGCATGAAAAAGGTTTTTTCCAAGTGGGTGCCGCGATTGCTTTCGATGGAACAAAAACAGCAACGAGTCGAAGATTCAGAAAGCTGTTTATCGCTATTTACTCGCAACAAAAAAGATTTCTTGCGTCGTTACGTGACCATGGACGAAACATGGATACATCATTACACTCCAGAGTCGAAGCGGCAGTCATCTGAGTGGCGCACAGCTGGCGAAAGCCGTCCGAAGCGTCCAAAAACGCAGCAGTCAGCTGGCAAAGTCATGGCGTCAGTTTTTTGGGATACGCATGGCGTGATTTTCATTGACTACCTCGAAAAAGGTAAATCGATCAACAGTGATTATTATATTGACTTACTGGTGCGTTTGAAGGAGGAAATCGCAAAAAAACGACCGCACATGCAGAGAAAAAAAATCCTTTTTCATCAAGACAATGCACCCTGCCACAAGTCGATGAAAACAATGGCGAAATTGAATGAATTGGGCTTTGATCTGCTTCCCCACCCCCCATACTCGCCAGATTTAGCTCCCAGTGACTACTGGCTCTTTGCTGATCTTAAAAAAATGCTCCAGGGAAAAAGATTTGGCACAAATGAGGAGGTCATCACTGAAACTGAAGCTTATTTTGAAGCGAAAGATAAATGTTTTTATAAACATGGTATTGAAAAATTGGAAAAACGTTGGAACCATTGTATCACCCTAAAAGGTGATTATGTTGATGAATAAAAAAAAATTTTGCCAAAAAATGTTGTTTCCATTGTTAGTCTCGGGACTTATTGATCCATGTGTTATGTACATGTACAAGTATTTGTATGTATGTGAATTTTTTTTTTTATTTTGTTACAGGGTCGTAATTATGCCAAGTGCTTACTTACGTAATGAGCGTAGAAGCCCAACTTGGATTAGGCCTTCTACCTACCTGTGAGTGTCCAAGTTGGGTTCCGATTGAATATGAAATTTAAATTCTAACGCTGACTTTGGTGTTGTGGCCCGTTGCGAAGGTCCTTTTGTTTTTTAAGTTCAATTTTAGTATTTGTCCAATATATAGTATAGTCCCTTGATTCATAGACACTACAGACACTTGACAATTGTAAGTGTTCTGGGGCTTCTCTCTTAACTTGATTGGTAAAGTTTGATTTATGCTTTGCTTTTATTTTGCTGTTTTTATGTTTTATTTTATGTTTTTAATATATATATTTATATAATTTATTCACTGGTGATTTGATTTTGTCACTTGAAAAAAAAAAAACAGTTTTTGAACACTTGAACAAAAAAATCGAAGCGCGTTTGTATTTTGCCGTTCTGTTTGTTTTTGTTTTGTGTTGTTGTTTAGAAGCGGCAAGTGCAAATCAACAGCCGGAAAAATTATAAAATTGTAACTGACTTTGTTATAGCATTGCAATCGGAGAATTTCGAATACTGGCTCATATTCAGAATCGCATTTATAAGTCCCAGTGACTCCAGAGTGTTGCTCCAAAGCTTGTTGGATTTGTTGGTTGGAAAGTTGGTTTGTTGGTTGTTTGTTTGGTTGGTTGGTTGGTTGGTCGACGCACGTCCAATCCGATAGCTAACTGATGTTCATCTAAATGGATCTGAACTATTCGAAAATAATGTTGCCCAGAAACTTTTTTGGGATCAGCGTCGTCGTTGTCGTTGACGTTGGCTTTGCTGCTGCTGCTGCCGCTGCCGTCACAGCTGTAGTATTTGACGCCGGCGTTGCGTTGCGCCGCGTTGCGTCGGTTTTAGTTCTATATATATACGTATGTATATGTGTGTGCGTATGTGCTTGTCCACTTGCAGTTGTCAATGCTCCAACGGCAAAGTCCGTTCTGAGCCGCTGCGGGGCTTGCACATAATATGCAGGCAACTTCATAATGAGGAGCGTCCCGTCATCATCATCAGCTGCGACCATGATGAGAATGTCCATTTCACCAGCGCACATTCACACGCATACATTCAAGCACACACACACACACACACACACACACACACACACACACACACACATATCTACATGCATATATGTATGCTGCGTGCATGAGTACTCACTCTCGCACAGACATTAATGTACCACACTCGATGCGCCTGTATGCGTGAACTTTTGGCTACCCCTACTTAAAGCTCTCAAACCTTACTCACTCCGAGCTGGCAGTGGCGACATGTTTTCTCTTACTCTCGCTCTCGCTGTTGCTCTTGCATTCGCTCTTACTGCATTGAACTGCAACGGCTGCCCCTCCGCATCCCAGCTCCTCAGCTTCTCCCTGCAGTTTCAGATCCAAAGCCGAGGCCGGCGCTGCCACCAAAAAAATAAAAATCTGCCCAAAACACACTGCAAAGAGAAATCGCTAAAAAAAAAGGCTACCAGCGGCGAAAACACCAACAAAAACAAACAAACAAAAAAAAAAAACGAAACGAATCACACACACACACACTCATACAATCAAGCTGAGTTGCCAGCACACAAAATACAGCGAGGAGGCAATAAAGTGTAATCCAAATGCTGAAAAAATAAACCAAAATAAAACAACAAAAAAAAATAACAAAAAAAATATTGAAAAAATAAAAATAAAAATGTAATGGAAACCCTATAAAAGTATGTACATACTTTTACTATGTATGTGTATGCGCAATACCTGAATTGAACTGATATCCCCTTCCCCGCCTTATCCTCTTCCACCACCACCTCCTGCTCCTTCTTCTCCTCCTTGGCTAGTGTTACCACCATTGCACATACAAACACACACACGCACACACATGCACGCACATATTGGGTATAAATGTATATACGCATACATGCACACTTATGCACACTTATGTACACTCGTCCTTTTTCGGCCTATGCGAATTGCAGCGCTGACTTTGCTGCTAACGTCGATGTCGAAACTGTTGTCAACGCTGCTACTGCGGCTGCTGCTGCTGCTGCTGCTTCTGCTTCTGCTGCTCAGTGCAGCGATTTTCACACAATTTTTTTTTGTTATATTCGAATTCATGTGTACACATATACATACATGAATATAATGCAAAAACACCAGTTGCAGTGGCAGTTGCAGTTGCAGTTGCAGTTACACCAACACAAACATAAGCAACAAGCGCGACCGTGCGTACGTGCGTGCCACCGCTGTGATTGCTGAGGTACAGGAGTATGAGGAACATCAACAATAACAAAATGTTTGTTAAAAATTTGTACATTATTCTTTGCGATTGCAGTGTCTGCAACATGCTGCACACTTGCCAAATTATTTGCAGTGATCCTCTCAATGTGATCTCCCACAAGAAATGCGAACAATTCACGGAAATCATAAGGCTACCTCAGATTTCGATTTGCGTATATTTCTAATCAAATATGTACGTATGCAAAAGGTACCTCATGTACCATATGTACACATGTACGTACATTTATATGTGTATTATTATTGTAAAATATTATTTTAATTGTGCTCGTATACTAAATGTTAGAAGTATTGGCTAAATAGTAATTTGTGGATGCTCCACTGTACAATTCGTTTCACTTACCACACATACACACTCACATTAGCACATACAAGGTAGGAGAAGGTTAAAACAAAAAAAAATAAAATTAAAAAAAAACACACATTAAGTATACGCACTGTCGACCGCACTGAGTTGGGAGACGGTAGGCAACGAAGAATGGATGAGGGATTTCATTACGCGGTGGGGGACTTCACTACTGCTGGCACATATGTACATAGGCAAACTTTTCAAATCCCCCCAAAAAACTGAGCCGCGTGAGTAGGCCTATCAAAGAGTCGCAAGGCATATAATAAATAGCGCCAAAAGAAAAAAAGGCAATTCACAAAAAACAAAACAAAAACAAAAAAAAAAAGAAGACGAATCCAAAGCTTAAACCAAATGAAAGAGAAGTATAAAACAAAGCAGGCAAATGCACAAAAAAAACCAAACGATGCACTGCAGCCGACTCGCTCTATCGCAGGTCACGCACGCATTGCACGCATATAACGGGAGATGCCGATGCCAAAAGCAAAACAAACAAAAAAATAAAATAAAATTAAATACAATAAAATAAACAAAAGCAAAAAGTAACAGTACGAAAAAAAAGTAAGCAACGTCAGAAAAGTAAAAGAAAAAAAAAGCACAAAAACAAAATTAAAAACTCATTGGGCGACGGCAAAGCCGCTGTAAAACCTAGAAATGCGAGGCTGGTCGGTGGCGCTGCAATGACATTGAATGCAATTGCCAGCCAGGACACACGCGTGCCACATGGCAGACATGTGGGCGGCCTATTGCGCTCTCACACTCACACTCGCACACATACACATAGCTGTTAGCAGCGACGTCGATGGCAGCATCACACATACAAAAAAAATAAAAATAAAATGGAAAATGAAAAGTTGAAAAACGAAAAAAAATATATGCCAAGCCAAATTGAACACAAAACGAACACAAAAAAGTAGAAATTGTATTCCCCTATTTTTAAAAATTTTGTTGCACGTTTTTTGTGCGTGTGTTGTGCAAAACAACCCCCAAAAAACGCATCCACACGCATGCAACATGCAGCATGCAACGACTATCTGACCGAATGAACACTCCAACCACTCAAAGTGGACCAGTCGCTGGGGCTGTTATGGGCGTTTTTTATTTTCCATTTCTCGCCCCTTTTATACCCGGCGCCTTCAAATGAATTGAAAAAAAAAAAAAATCTAAAAAAGGACCAAATGCTATAATATGTGCAGTTGCAGTGGCCGCTGCCTCTGCCTCTGCTGCGGATGCTGCAGCCGCTGCCACTGCTGCCCATAAAACACCAACAACAATAGCGGCAGCAATTGCAGTTGCAACTGCAACTGCATGTGCAAATGCAGCAGTCAAAGTTAATGCTGGCAGCCAGCGGGCGTGGTGCAGCAAGGTCGCAACGTGTGGCAAAGCGAAAAAAATAAAAAAATAAAATAAAAAAAAATATACCGAGCAAAATAAAAAAGAGGACAAAACAACGAAAATAAATATAAAACGCAAACGCGGGGCAACAAAGTGGAAATTATATAAAAATGCGCTAAAATGTGCACGCACAGGCAAAGGCACATACACACACACAGACACATACACATTCCCACACAGACTTTGTGCATTTAGTCATTTCGCTCAGGCCCTCGGTGAATGTGTGTGTGTGTGTGTGTGTAGGTGAGCGCGTGTGTGTGTCTGTTTACGTTTATGTTGCCTGCTTTTGGGCGTTGCTTCGAATTTTGATAGTCAATGTGGCGTATGAGTGTTTTGCCCATTGGAGTGAGCAGGCACTGTATATGTATGTGCGTGTGTGTGTACGTGTGGGTGTGGATGTGGGTGTCTGCGTCTGTAATGTATTTGTTTAATAGGCCTACGCTCTTGCTTGCTGATTGCTGGAATACGAAACGTACGAAACGCCGCCCAACAGTTGCAACTTATGCATACATATTTTTGCATATTGAAGTTTTAAGCAATACATCAATAATAATTTCTCATATTGTGCCAATTTTTTTTTTCAAATGTATATTTACATGTATTAGAATTTTAAGAAGCAGTAGTAAATGATCACTTTAAATGCTCAATACTAAATATTCATCAACACGATGATCATCAATATTGTATAACACATTATTTTGATATATTTTCAATTTATTAAATTTTATTCTATATACTTGTTGCTATATCACAACTTGTTGCATACTTTTAGGTGCACTCCTGTTTCCAAAGGATTTGCTATCACTATAGTGTCACATCACAACCCACCAAAATATTTTGAAGCTATCCGTTAAACTTCACCTCGAACTGATTTTTGCTTATGCATTTTTAAAGCTGGTGAAGCACATGGTGCGAGCATCTCTAATAAATACGAAAATAACAAGGTAAGAGTTTTGAAATATGCATACGTAAAATAGGCATGCAAAAGCCAATTTATCAATTTTGGATCAGCTCGGTCAAACCAGATTTGTGTATCGCTGCGATCACATTTTTATAAAATTGTACTATATTATAATTCCATGTGCATTTTACCCAGATGATGCTTAGATTTCGTGAGATGTCGTGATGCATCTTAAAACAAGCTTCTCCTTCCACAACTATTCAAATAAAAAATTACTAATTCTAATAGAAATAGTTGTTACTTGATATTTATATATAATACAAAGGATAATAGAGGCCTAGCACATCCATTCTTATTCTTTGCGCCTCTTCTGCACACTCCTCTTAATAACAAATGGTAAAATTGCACATACAAGACGTTAGTAAGAAGATATTCAATTTTTTGCATATGTATTAGTTAGTGTGTGTAAGTGTGTGTATGTGTGGGGTGTGTATAAGTAAATGCATATACTCACATGTATATGCGCTTGTACATAAGTTGTCGCAGGCCTCCGTCACACATATGTATGGCACATACATATCTATGCATTGCTATATTATGTATACGTTCATAAATGTGTCCATATACAATATATATGTGTATGCATATGTATATGTACTTACAAAGATACATACATGTATGTGTATTATATTTATTATTATTTCTCTAACTAAATACAAACAACGTTAACGAACATTAACATTAAAATTAACATCAACGAGACAGCAGCAACAACAAAAAAATATATGCTAACGTATCTATATATACATACATATGTACATGTATACATAAAACAAAAAAAAAAAAAATGAATTCAAAAAAATTACTTTTTTTAAAATGCCAAAACAAAAGAAAAAAACTTAAAATAAATTTAAAAAAGGGCAGCAAAACAAAAACATAAAAATTTAAAAGCATGTTCAAAGTTTTGTACATAAATACATATACCTATGTGTGTATGTATGTGTGTATGTATACATACATATGCCTATAAACGCTTCCACACAGACTGCGCTGCTTCCGTTTCACCTGCCACCACCCACTGTAATTGTGTGTGTGTGTGTGTGTGTGTGTGTCGCAACTGCCACCCAGTCGCATTGTCCACCCGATTGCATTACACGCACGAAAATAAAATGCAAATGCAGCGGTCGCTAAAGGGCGGTGGGAATCTGGTTGTCCCGGATGTGCTGGGCGCCATTGCATTTTCGTTAACCACGCTCGCACTCACACTCGCATTGGCACACACATACACATACAGCATGTACACATTTGCGGGCATTTTCATTTGGTTCATTTTTATTTGCCGGCTGTTGTTTTGGTCTTTTTCTCTACTGACATCATTTTTTTCGCCTTATTTTGTGTTGTGTTTTCACTTTTTGTTTTGTTTATTTTCAACGGTTTTTTGGGTGGCAATAGGCGTTGAGAACCTTACACATACGTACGACCTTATATCTGTATATAGACATGTGTATGTACATTTGTGTGTATGAATGCATGTACATCCCATACCCTTCACTGGTTTCAGCATTCGAGTGTTATGAAAATGGCATGCATACATACATACATATGTATACGGTACAGCCCGACGGTGGACAAATGAATGAATAGACGGATGGACAGATGGACGGATAGGCAGATCCACGAATGCGGGGATGAGGCCGTAGACAAAATGCGTACCCATTTACGCAGCCTAGCCAACTGATTTTTTTTCTCTTTCTATTTTTCTCACTCTCTTTTCATCTTTTTCCTTGATTTTCTGGCTATTTCTGTCCTTTTTTTTGTGTTGCTTTGACCATATTTGAGAGAAAGAGGACACAAACAACTAGCACATAAAAATGCGTGCGTTGGCGCTCAGTTAAAGGGGCGGAGTACTGGTACAAGTACAGACACTGGTAATGGTACAAGGGAAGGTACAGGTACAGGTACAGGTACAGGTTAAAGCAAACTGGATGAATGTGGGACAAGCTCCACACCACATTTCTTGGAAGATATGCTAAATTTGAGATAGACCAACTAATTCGTGTATGTAGGCATGTACATATATAGTCATATATGTATGTGTGCATGTATGTAGTTTTAAGCGCATATTGCGTATACTTTGGAATACGCCGAGCTATAAAATACTCGCCTCTTGTATGTTATGCGTATGTCTCCCTATTTGAATGCATACGTGCATGTATGTACTATATGTGTATTTGTATGGGTATGCGTATATGCTTATGCTGATGATTGTGCTTGTGTTTGTGTATTTTTTGTGCCACTCTTTTCTGCTTTGGGCTTATATAAACAACAAATTGTTATGCCTACGCGTGGTTATTTACTTATATTTTATTATTTTGTATTTTGATGTGATTTTACTTTTCTTTTTGTGCATTTATCAATTTAATTTGCTATACATATACATACACAGTACATATGTCCGCTTGTATGTGTGCACGCACATATGTATTCCACACCAGTGTATGTAAAAATGTATGTACCATACATTGTATATCTGTTGACAGCTCAGCCTTCTTCCTCTTGCCATCTCACTTTCTCTCTCCCTCTCAGTTTATTGTTCTCTCTCTCTCTCTCTTACTTCATGGGCCTGTGTCCGTCTTTCTTTTCTTCTATCTTTCTCTCTCTTTCTCCATTTCTATCTCTCTCTTTTTTTCTCTCCCCATCGTTCTCTTTCCCCTCCTACCACCCATTCGGGTTCTGTGAGTAATATATTAAAAAAAACGAAAAAATGAAGAGCAATTTTTAAATATTTTTAATATAATGTAATACTTACTAGGCCTTTGCAGTCGGAAACGGGTGTTTGAATGGGGCTGAGTGTGGGCGTAATATAAATGCGATGATGGTATATGTGTGCGTGTGTTTGAGTTTAGTTGTGTGTAAAAGTGTATGCATGTGTGTGTGGGTGGGTGGATGTGATTGTCGATGTGACTACAGATGCATCTGTTCAAAGCTACTCATACGCCATGTCAGCCACGCCCTTAGACTGCTTTTATGCAGTTCTGTTTACTTTGGTCTTAATGAAAAATGCGTAGTAAAAAATTAGCATAAACATTTATAATTGATTTTGCGTACGTGCAATACCTGAATGCAGCAGCATACATAAATACATACACAGATACATAGTTACATACATAATACATACATGCCTATTGCTTACACATCAATATACCATAGAATGCCATCTTATTACATTCGATTGCGTCTACAATACGCATATGCATGTATAACATAAACATTTGTTGATGTATCTTGCGACACATTTCTAAATAGGATGATCTACATCTGTAGATTTAAATATACATACATTCATATGTACGTAGGTCAGCTCAGAATATTGACAATACTCTGTACAATATAACAGTTAATAAATGTATTTGCATTTGTATTCGTATTGCATGTATCTACATCATACATACATCACAGTACTAATGTGCAGTTATTTTCATCAAGATGTATGCACACAGACTACTATATATATATATACATATATATGTATATGTACATAGTACATCGTACATTTTGCACAGCAATTAACGCTATACGCGTTTTAGACATTGAAAAAGAGAAATCGCCCACAAATTCAACACAACAAACAAATGGGGTGAACAAAAGCAAATTGCAAAATTCGAAATATGAAACACACACAAAATAAGACGAAAGAAAACAAAACAAAACAAAGCTAAACAAAGCAAAACAGAATAATACAATAAGAAAAAAACCCAAACTTTCAACGCGGGTGCGCGTCTGTATATGCATAAGTATTAACATGTATGTATGGACATACATACATCTGCATGCATCTGTATGCATTCGTACAAATGTAGGTAGATTTGACGACATACGTATATGTGTATGAATGCATGGTGTGGTATGATATACAATAGTATGTATGATGCACATGTGTATATGTATTGAGACGCGACGATCTCAGTATCTTCAGCAGTGCAGGGCAATACATGATTTAAGGGAAATGCCAAATGGGAATCCTGTCCTCCTGCATCTCCTTCGCTTTCTTCTTCTGCTTCTTCTCCTTCTGCTTTATCGTACATCTTTAACACTGCGCCTGCGCGCGCGCCCAGTAAGTGCATAGAAAGCTGTGCCAAAAAATGTGCGCTGGTATAGCCACAATGTGTGGATCAGGAGCAAGCGTGACTGTGTCTGTTTGTGAGTGTGAGTGTGTGTCTGTGTGTGTGTGTGTGTGTGTGTGTGTGTTTGTCCCGAGTGACGGAGAGAAGGGCCTTGCAATTGCACATGCGGAACTCGTTTGTGTGTTCCAAATATTGCAACCTCCAAATCTTCTTATAAGTATTTTTCAAAAGCCAACAAGTTTATGTGATTATTTATATACACTCATGCTCGCATACACACATAACATATACATATAAAGCACGAATGTACACATTTCTGTATGTATTTGTGTTTTTTTCCTCTTCATTTTATTTTTGTTTTCTTTGCGTAATTTTCGTGTAATTTTTGTGAAACGCATTTACACAAACACACACTTATAGGCAAAGGCATGTATATATATACATTTATATATGTATATATATGTATGCGTGTATGTATATATTCAAATATAGTATATATGTATACGTGTATGTTTGTATGTATGTACATATATGCATAGTCAGGCATTGTATGTGACTAAAATTGTTGTTGTTGCTGTTATTTTTTTTTTATCGCTCCCCATGTGCTGCGGTGCGTTGCGTCTGCCAACATTTTGGCAAATGACTTCACTTATTTACTTTATGCAGGCTAAGCGCTTTTCCTCTCGCACCCCGCTTCCAACACTGCGCACCGTGCACACCCTGCCGCATCCCTTCACATCACCAGTCCGGCCAGTCGACCCACTCGTAGTGATCATGGATGTCGCAGTTTGGCTGCCTCTCTGTATGTTCTTGCCTCGACCCCGGACCTATTCCCTGTCCGTCACGTCTCCCTCTTCCTCCTCCTTTCCCGTTCCCTCTAACTGCCCCTGCAGCGACAATCACTCGACGCTCCACAAAGAGCGGGGACAGGCATGCCGTACAGCGTTGATAATATCCAAAAACAAACTCGGACGACGAACGCGCAGCCGAGGTTAACGGCTTTAGTACAACTTTTTGAGGTTTCTCAATACACACGCATATGCACACGGACATGCATATGCACATGCACATCTACATGCACATTCACATCGCACACACGCACACACTTGTAATTGCGATCGCAGCGCAGCGACCTACCGAGGGCACCACACTGAGAATTTAGGAAGTGCGAGTAGCGCTGCCTCGTTTGTTGGTCTGCCGCCCGTTGCGCGGGGCTGTGAGGAGTGCCAATGTATATGTATATGTATACATATGTATGTAATATAGTATATAGTACACAGCTTTATTTGATTCGACGCTGTGCCTGTATGTGTGTGTGCATGCATATTTCAAACTACTTGGCCCTGATCGTTCACTCCACTCACACTCGCACGACACAAACGAAGCCCGCTCTCAGAGAGAAAACAAGAGAAACTGAGTGAATTTGCCAAAAAATGTGGCTTTATTGTTGTTTATTGTATTTTATTATTTTTTCTTTTCGATTTTTGGCAAAACATGTCGCCCTGCCTCTCTCTATCGTTCTGCCTGTCTCTGTCTTTCGTTCTCTCGCTCTGACATTCTTTGTTTTGGCTCTCTTTGTGAAGCAGCCTTTTGAAACGCTCACTAATACAAATGCCCCCTGGACTGTATAGACGCTGAAAGTTGTGTCTACTGTGTCTGTGACAGCGACAGCGACAGCGACAGCGACTGCAATTGCGACTATGACAGTGACTACGACAGCGACAGCGACTGCGGCTGCAACTGCGACTGCGACTGCGACTGCGGCGTTACATAGATCGGTAGGCATCTGTACCCTTCGCGGGCTTCTCCTGGCCCATAAACCGACAGTTTTTTTGGCAGTTCAAAGACCGCGGTTCCATCATTGACGATAAAAAAAAAGCAGAGTGACTTTGCTTTGATGCCGTTGTCTCCCTCCACAGAACCGGCTCCCTGCTGCCCACACTTAACCCATTGCTCATTGCCGCTGGCTGCTTGATGACTGTTATTGCCTTTTGTTGATTGTTTTGCTTGGTTGCAGCTACTTCCGTCTGCATGTTGTCTATTTGCGAGACTATCTATCTACATATATATATTCTCCGATTTGCCATTTTAAGTACATAGATATTACAATAGTTACGATTTAGTTAGAAGCTCTGACATGACAATATCACAGTTTTTGCTTTATGGTTTCCTTATGCACTAATACATTGCTTGTTAGTTTATCGTGTCTTTAGATCTTAAAAAATTGATATTTTAATGATGGGCAGTATACTATAATATATTATATAAATGAATATATTATATTATATTTATATACTTACGTTCATACGTATTACTTGAGGTGTGACAATCTGCCTGCTGATTTGCTTGATTGGCTTTTGTTTAATATAAATATCTATCGATAACGGTGTGTTTTGCCTTTTCTTACTTACTTTCTTTTTCTCTCTCTCTCTCTCTTTCTCTCTTCAACAGATCTATAGTAATTTCTTCTCTTTTGTTGATGACTGTACTGAACTGGGACTATGCTAGAAGGAGGTGCGGAAAGCGAAGTTTTTGTGTATGCTGGCTCCCTTGATAATTTCTTCTTAGAGATTCTTAATTCCATTTTTTCTCTCGCTTACTCTCTGGCTCCCTGGAGCACACATACAAGCACACATGCGCACGCAAGCTGAACATAGCCTTGGATGCTCCAAGCCCATGCATTCAAAGTCAAAAATCAAAATTGTGTTCCCGTCGATCGTCGATGAGGACGGGATTGGGCAACACTCTTGCAATATACACAGCATAAAAGCATTTTTACTGTTGTTGCTTTGCTCCTTGGCTTTTTTCATTTGCCTCTCTCGCATCACTCACTCACTCACTCACTTACACATTTGCACAGTTACACAATAAACACCACACCACACCACACACACACACATGTATATGTACATTCATTATTCCCAGCTCGTTGTTGATTTTCTTAGATGTCGGCATCAAAACTTAATTTTGGGGCTCTCTCCGTTTGGATTTTGGGATCAATGCACCCGTCTTTTCGAACTTCTCCTTTTCTTCCTAACTTCTTCTTCTCTATCGCTTCTTGGGCTCTATAGTAGAATTCGCTTGTAATTAAAAACTTAACAAATATCATTTTCCTCTCACACTCACACACACAAACGTAATCCTTTGGATTTGATGGTTATTTATATTGTTTGCAAACCCAATAAGAATGATTTCAATAAAGTTAAAATTTAATTGCGAAGTGCTATTCCATTATTGAAAATATGTACTGGTAAAACACACGATCGTAATATTGCGATTACGATGAATACGAAAATAAGAGAAGCTAAAAAAATACGCAAACCCAATTGAATGAGATAAGATACATTATTTAACTGACGTTTTTGGGTTGCAAAAGTCAAACAAAACTCAAGGTAATCCTCTCTTTGAGCAACTATGCAACTTATTTATTTATTTTTGTATTTTTATATTTTTGCATTATTTTTTTTTTTAAATCTCATCATACTTGTGTTTAATTTTGTAAATGCACACAAATGGCATGGGATCTTGAGTATCAGTATCTGTCTCTCTTCAAGGTAGCAGTGCATCTTAGAGAACTTATTTTGTATTTTGTATACACGTATATGTATATGTATTTTTGACTTATATACGTATGTATGTATTATATTTACAAATGTGGTATTACTGCTGCACACTTAAATAGCGTCCCGCAATCTTTTATGGCGCAATTACAAAAAAAAAAAAACACAAACATACCATATATATATCATATATATATATATATAATATGAAGGACGAACAATAATGATTCAAAATAACCTCATAGATCTCTTGTTGCGTCTGGTAGAATCTAATAAATGTTATCTTTGAGCTATTTGACAATGGTGGCACTATTTAAACGGACAGCGACGTATGTATTGTATATGTAGTAGCGCCATTCGTTAACGTTTTCTTTAGTTTATTAAATATTTACGATGTACGGTAAACCAACATTTTAGAGACATGCAAAGTGGGAAACCGTCTAAATGAGTATGACGACAATTTTCAGGACACACGGGCCGATTAAGGCATTAAATGATTTGTCACACACTAATAAACGCACACACGCACGCACAATCCATCGCTTACACACACACACACACACACACACATACATACGTTTACACTTTTACATATTGTAAAAACCTATGATGGGCCATAATCAGGGTTCCTGCTGGCAACGAAACAATCCTTAAAACTACCAAAAAGTTCAAAGTTCAAAAAGGCTGAAAATGCCACAAAATCAACACTTTCCCGCAATCATACACACGCACACACAAACATACACACACAAGCAGCATGACACATAGGCTAAATAGAGTGATAGAGAGAAGGAGAGACCGGCTATGGGCCGTCGCTTGTGGAGCACGGGGGGAAGGGCTTAGAAGTGCTGCTGCCAAGGGGCAAACCGCTTAAGTGCGCCTATAAAATTACTGTGAAAATTTCACACTAAAAGTTTTACCCTATCCTAAACGAAAAGCCGCAAAAGCAGGCGGAATTGATGATTATGTTCTTGATGACGTGTGTATAGTATGTGAGCGTGTGTGTGTGTGCGTAAATGAGTCGAAATTTTAGGGCACAAATTCATCATAAAATCACTTAAAATGATATTAACAACCCTTAGCCCTTGCCCCATCCCGTCCCATCCCATCCTGTTGTGCTTATGGCCCTCCGAGACGGGCCTATCCCACATGTGTTCAAGTAATTGCGTGTCAAAACTTTTCAACCTTTGGCCTTGCCAGCTAACAGGCAAACAGCCAAACATACACAGCAGCCAACAAGCACAACAACAACAACAACAAGCACAGCAACAACAAGAACAACAACAACAGAAGCAACAATGATTACGGAAACAGCAACCCTTTGTAACGTGGCGTGCTGCCTGCCTATTTTATGGGCGTCATTGCCTAATCCTTTGATGGGCCTAATCGTGGACATAGCCCACTACTCGCACTCATACTCAGATTGAAACTCGTACACTCACACTCACACTCGCACTCACACACACACGGACACACACATATCATGCTAATTTGCGGACAGCCGCCTTCGTTTGACTCGGTTTCCGATTCGAGTCCTAGCCCCCTGCACTCTGTCTCCGTCGCAGTTCCTGTTGCTGGCCCTGTCCCCTGGCCCACTCTTGCTGTGCTATGTATGTTACGGCAACCGGACACCCCATAAAACTAAACTAAACACACAAGACCAAGACCCAGCGTAGACCGGTTGACGTACGGTTGCCCATTTCGATAAATGTGCCAAGCACGACAAAACACAACGCAGCTGAATGCCTTACGCTCTTAGGCATGTGACTGGCGGCACGAATGGGCGGACGGTGGGACGTAGTGTGGCGAAGGGGAAGGGGAAGAAGGGCTAGGATAGAGAAGGGAGAGAGTTATGCTGAATGGCCATGGCTGATGACTTTTGTGGCACCCACAAGAAAGCGGCAGCAACAAAAGTATCATAAAAGTGTTGAAATTATTTTAGGATTCTCTTCCGTTCTCTCTAACAAGGGCCTCAAGGATACAAAGCCAAATTGATCCAAGTGGGAGTCCAAGTGGTTAGTGTATATAATTTTATTATTACATATATTGCAAATAAGTATAAACATATGAACAAATTGCCGGTGGGAGACACTGAATCCATTAGAAGCCAACCAGAAGGCAACCAGCTTACAATCCTTGAGCAATTAAAATGCAAACTGGTTTTCCTGGTCTGCATGCATGGACGCGTTTGCTAATTAATTTACATAATACCTGAGAGACGTGGGCCGTCCTTAAAGCCCCATCATTCGGTACGTTTAGAAACCCAGTCACCAGTGAAATCGCTTGACGCGACACGCATGCCAGCATATCGGGGCATATCAGCTTCCTATTCTCTTGAGCACGACGCGAGTATAAACTGAGCTGGCCAAAAGCAACCCAAAATGAAACCCGTGCCGCCTTTCGACCATCTTGAAGCGCATTTATGGGTCACTCAGTCCACATTGTTGGGATGGGGGCACAGCGTGTGGAAAAATCCGAGAATTTCACTCTTGAATTTCAAATAAATTCATAGCGCTAGCTGAATGGGAGCAAATGGGCGTCAGCCAGGAATTAGACAGGAGCTCCGGAACGTCTTATGTTAGGGGAAGTCGTGTAAATAACCTTATACATTTATGGCAATGTGCCTGTATGCGTGTGTATGTGTGTTTATGTATGATTGTTTATTATAATGATTATGCGTGTGTGTAATTCCCAATTATGGTTTCCTCTCTCGTAGACCCCACCCATAGGAAGTCGAAACCCACATGCTGGACAACCGATTGAGGACACCGCCCATAAAATTGACTCTGCTTTGTTTAATGGACATGTTGACTTTCTCAATTTCTCAAGTTGAGCTTAATTTGAATGCTCTCGTATCCGCAGCCTCGGTCTAGGCTAGAATTCCACATACTCCGCCCACTCGACCACAAAAATATTTCACACGCAAACGCTTCGGGCTGGGTCAGGGAATGCCATGGCTGTTGGGTCGTCTTGTTTTTGGGGGTCTTGCTTGGGGTAGGGGAGTATCAGGGTTGTGTGTGTGTATGTGTGTGTGACTGTAATATTTGCTTGGGGTTGTATGGTACTGGGTTAAGTTTGAGGTTGAAGTTCAGATTCCTGATACCAAAGGCTCTAAACGTAAAATCAACGACATTGTTGTCTCTGCAGCTACTTTTGCCCTTCTTGTTCTTTTCTCCTTTTTTTCGCTTCTTACACTCCGCCCCTTGTAATGGTACTGCCCTTGTTGCCAATAGTAATCCCAGATTTTCTGCTATTCATATACATAAGTCTACGCTTACTTTTGTACGAGCCTTATCTGAGGCAATCCTAAGACAGAAATAAAAACAAAAAGCAAAACAAATACCACTGCATGCGTATCTCTCTCTCTCTCTCTCTTTCTCTTTCTTGCTTGTTCCCCTCCCTTCACTAACTGCGTCGGTGTGTTAACATGGGTGCGTGTGTGGTATATGGGTGTCGTATTCGCATAATTTGTTGGTCATACGCATTAAGCATGTTTATTTTTTTTTTTTTTTGGCTCTCTCTATCTGCATCTATATCTATATCTATATCTATATCTATATCTATATCTATATCTATATCTATATCTATATCTATATCTATATCTA
>JBAMCR010000536.1:0-17874 GCA_037075045.1 Mulgravea parasiatica
CGGCGGAGGTATGTCGCTATTCCCGCGCGGAGATATGTCGTTTTTCCCTCGGCGGAAATATGTCGTTTTTCCCTCGGCAGAGATATGTCGCTACCCCCTCGGCGGAGATATGTCGTTTTTACCTCGGCGGAGATATGTCGTTTTTCCCCCGGCAGAGATATGTCGTTTTAACTTCGGTGGAGATATGTCGCTACCCCCTCGGCGGAGATATGTCGTTTTTACCTCGGCGGAGATATGTCGTTTTTCCCTCGGCGGAGATATGTCGCTGCCCCCTCGGCGGAGATATGTCGTTTTTCCCCCGGCGGAGATATGTCGCTACCCCCTCGGCGGAGATATGTCGTTTTTACCTCGGCGGAGATATGTCGCTACCCCCTCGGCGGAGATATGTCGTTTTTACCTCGGCGGAGATATGTCGCTTTTACCTCGGCGGAGATATGTCGCTATTCCCGCGCGGAGATATGTCGTTTTTCCCTCGGCGGAGATATGTCGTTTTTATTTATTCAGTTGTATACCCTGTAATTGAGAAAATTTCAGTTTTTCTAAAGGTATCTATAACATCAATTTCTCTTCTTCTTATTCTTCTTCATTTCTTTTGGTTAACTTTAATAATTAAGATGGCAAATAATTAATTTTCGTTTTCGCTTAAAATCAGCATGAATGAATCAATATGAGAAGTGTATATAACGTTTGATATTTTAAAATTGTTTGTTTTTATTATAATTATTATTATTAGTTTCTCAATGGTGATTCTTTTCCATTCTCCGATTTTAATATGGGAACTAAATCGTTTGGACTACAATCTCTTGTATGAAATTGCTTCTTTCTTTATTTTCTATATAAATATTCTCCAGTATGTATATATATATTGCCAGTTTTCTTTTTTTTTTTTTTTTGTTTTGTTAACAAATTTGAAAGCAGTTGTGATTATACTTTGTCTCTGCTCTGGCTTAGTGGTATACCCAATCAATTTGCTATTGACGCCTCAAGTGCTGTATTGAATGGTTTGCGCATTTGCCAATCAATTGGAAATTGCAAATTGGAAATTGATAAAATGTTTAGTCATTGATTTATATGATGACGGACAAGCAAAGGTTTGTTTTTGTTGTTGTTGTTGTTGATTTTTTCTTTTTTTTCGGTTATCTTAGATTAACAAGGAATTTTTTATTTTATACAAGGCATAAAAGCATGTGTATCTAGATCGGACGTTTGATATCCGGCATCTCGTCCATCGGTCTATCTGCCCATCTACCCATCGGCCTCTACGTAAACGACCTTCATAATGATGCGAGGCAGTACATCAACTTTGCACTTGAACTGATTGAGGATTATAAATCTATGTTATGTGCAAATTGTTTTTTTTTTTATTCGCTGTTACTTCAAAACATACATATTTAATAATATTATAAATCGCATTTTCAATTTTCATTGAAAACTCTGCGAAAATCAACAAAAAATTATTACATTTCTAACTTTTAATATAATATATGTGTATTATATATGATCGATTGGGAATTAGCCACAAATTGCATTGCAACCAATTGATGATGGCGCACGACAAATCGTAGCAACTTTTATGTTGCAGCATTTTATTGACGCCTTTGAAATATTTCCAGCTGCGAATTTTTGTTGGAGAAAGGCCACTGTCCAAATCTCAGAAGGACGAGAATGAGGATGGGAGTGAGGCTGGGAGGGAGGAAGGGAATAAGGATGGGAATAGGGAAAATGGATGTGAAGGCAATTGCCAAAGATTCCAAAAGCTCTTTGCCAGCTGTTCCTTAGAGCAGTAGAAATAATGTGCAAAAGTCGTACATACTCACACATTTAACTGCTATTTGGTTGTCATTATTGTTATTGTGTATTATTATTATTATTATTATTATTATTATTATGATTATTGTTATTGTTTTTGCATTTTAAAGCAAATGTACTTTTATGCGTTTTCGCTTTCTCTGTCTCATACTCCCTACACATTTTCCCTCTCCCTCGCTCTTTCTCTTTCACTCTCTTGCTCTCGCCAAAAATTAGACCATAATATTTTGCAGACTTTGCTGGAACAATTTGATGTTCCCTTAACTGCCTGTCCGTCGCCCATCAATTTTACTTACTGTACAGGCAAACCTCTAAAACATTCGCGCACATAAAAATCAAATTTCCGCATAAATTACCAGCTCAACATTTTTGATGGGCCTTCAACTTGCTATGTTGTTGTTGTTGCCGTTGTTGTTGTTTGTTTCGCTGGTTGTTGCTTATGTGTAAACATAATTGAGGCTTTTATGCTGCCAACTGCCACTGCCTGAAGTCCAATCGTTAAGTATTCGCACACTTACTTATATTCAAAAGGAAATTTCATTGAAATATTGTCGTGCACAGTAGATCAATTGAAACTAACATAAGCCAATAAAATGCAAAAACCATGCATAAATTCTCGATATTCTCATGAAAAACATTAAAACATTGTTGTAACTGTCTCATAAATAATAAAATAGAAATAAAAATAGAAATCAAATAGAAAATAATAAATATAAATGTTCATCGAAATGTTTTACTATATATGGTATAGAGTATGTATCTCGTCTTTGCTATGCAAATAATATTTCTTTTTTAATTGGAAGTTCATTCATTTCAGAAATTTAAGCAACACACAAATAATTGTTATTCTTGTTATTATTATTGTTTAATGAAAATCAAAAGAAATTCAAACTGGACCATATAAATACTTCCCATATACATACAGAGAATGTTATAAAGTTGGGATGAAATTTTGTTGAATGAAATGAGTTTAATTTCGAAATAATTAATCAAAAATGTATGCGAAAATACTTATTAATTTTTAATGTAATTATTTTAATATTATGAATTGTTGTCATTTTATTTTTATTAATTTATATAAACATTTGTGTGTGTTATTATTATTATTTTTTAGAATGTTTGCCATGAAAACTGAAATTGAAATCTAAGCAGCGCTGATTAGCTCTCTGATCTCTGATTCTAAAGTAATTGATAAGCCAAAGCATTTGACTGAGGGAATTGCGTATTGAGGCATTGATAAGAGCGGCTAAGCGAAGGCCCTGGCATATATTGAGCCCCAGTCGTATTTGAAAATCGCAGCATTATAGAAGCATCAGCTCCTCCGAGATGAAGAGACCGGTCCAATTAATATTACTTTGTTTGGGATTGTGCCTATGGCACTGTCCAGCCGGTGGCGAGGCACGGCGGCTGCAGCAACGCCGCGAAGCCAATGCAGCACCAGAACCACAGGGGCAGCCGCAAACACAACCGCTGGAAGGCCTGCTAGGAGAATCGCTGGGGCAACCATTGGTGCAGCCGCCTCCACAGCAGGAACAGCAAACGCAGCCGACTGCAGGAAGCGTAAGCAGTGGACCAGCCGATCATGCAGGCATAGCTAATCCCGAGGATGTGGAATCGGATGCGGCGACAACCGAACCGCCGCTTGGTATCTATAGGATCAGGTCGCGTGTGATTGACATGTACCAAGGACATTGCCAGGTGCTATCCCGCTACCATCCGCATTATCCCAAGTGTCACGCCTATTGCCGGAACCAAAACTTTTGGATTGGCCAGTGCAGAAATGGCAATTGCCACTGCATTTCTTAAGATCGCCATGCTCAGATCTTCTATAGTTTTATTACTAATATTTAATAATCTTTTCTTTTTTTTTGCTTTGTAGGTACTCAAAAGATTTGTCTTAAATTTATTTGTTTTTTTTTTTTGTTGTTGGTTTGGTTCGTTTCATTACTTGAAATTTGTTTATTAAGCTTGCCAATGATTTTGATAAGTTCAGTTTTTTGTTTTCCGTTTGCTGGCTAATAAACAAGTGAGTTAATCAGTTGTTCAGGGGCAACTCATCAATTGTTTATTTCATCATAATTTTAAATCAGTCTTAATAGGTTTTCACAATCACTTAGCGAATGGACTGTGAGGCGTTTTCAAGGATAACTGTAAGGACCTAAAGACAGCAATCTAATGTGAATCTAATCTGTTCTCGAAACGAAATAGAAACTTTAATAAAATTACTTTTAGAAACCATATATTTCTTTTATTCTGACAACTCGATTAAAATAAGCTTTAAACTTTAAACTTCAAAAGTTTTTATGTGTACGTTAGGCCAAGTTGGGATGTTTTTAATGTTTTTTAATTAAAAAATAATGCAGAAACGAATACCGAAAACTTCATGAAATAGATTTCAACATCTAAAAGTGGAAAGTTTAATGGATAAGTTTCAAAATGAAAACTGAAAAACCTGCATGAAGTGACTTTATAAAAATATATTTACATTCAATTAAAGACACGAATTAAACTAAACTTTGTTGAACTCTTTAAATAAATTAATTATTTAATGTTTATATATCAGTCATAAAACATTTTGTATATATGAGATTTTACTCATTCTATATAGACGATTATTTTAGAAAACTATTGTCGTGCTGTATATAGGCAATATAGGTACATATGTATGTTTGTAAATATTCAATTTATAAATAAAAATAAAATTTAAAAAAATTAAAATCAAAAAAAAAAATATGCAGAATACATAAAAGAAATCAACACATTTCAACACGTTGTGGGCTTATCAAAAAAAAAAAAAAAACATATCGAAATTTGCCAATATACTAAATGTCAAGTCGTGATCGTTCCTATTGCAAGTTCAACTGTTTTCAGGTATATATTGTATGTACATTCGAATGTGTATTTAGATATGTATCTATTGTACGAACATAGATATGCATGTATATCTGGTGTAATGACAAGTATGTATGTACATACAACTCTTTCATATGTTAATTTAATAGTAAACAGAGGCAAAAACGCGCACTCAGGATATGGCAAGGACAACCACGTGGACGAGCTGTCGGACGGGATGTATGGACGAAATGGACAGACGACAACTGAATGTGCACACATGTAACAACTAACAGCTACTAATAGCATACACACACACACACACACACACCCACACACCCACACACACACACACACACACACAGACACACATGCTCTTACAGTGCACATAATATGCATATTCATGAACTAAGTGGCTGCATTTCAGTATTTTAGCGCGATGTTTTGTAAAGCTTCTTTGTGCAAATTTTGAGCATTAACAATTCTTTGCGGACTTTTTTATATATTTACATTTTTGATTTTGTTTCTTTTGCTAACTCTTTAAAAACGCCAGTGCATCAAAATGTATGCATGACAGTACTAGTTGTTGATAATGCAATTGCCACAAAATTTATGACAATTGTTCTAATAAATGCATATTTATGCGAATTCACATGATTATGGGCAATAATGTCATATACTTTCGTTCACTTCTGACATTGAATCATATAAATATTTCTATAATATTATTTTCACTAAGTAAAAGAAAAACAATTTCATATGACAAACTTTTCTCATCAAAATAATGGGTAGGGTATCTAATAAACGAAATCATTTCAATTAATTTTTGGTTTGCATTTTTTTTTTTCCTTTTGGAAAAAGTCATTTTTTAATATTTTTATTTTTTCAATTTCTCTAAGTAAATAAATTTATTATTCATATTATTTTGACATATTTTAATTGTATTTTAGTATGATTTGTTTTTTAGCTTATCTTCTAAGTTAATCATAAAACTTCAATCAAATACTAAAGATACATTTGTTGCAAGGATTCTAATATAATTTCTTTTTTTTAACAGCATTAATATTTAAAAATTATGTTTTATAAAGTGTGTAAATTTTTTTCAAATTTAACAAATTTTGAGCTATTGCGGTTTATTTTGTATGTTAAAATACACATGGATCGTGAGCTAAATAAATAAATTTTTGTGGCCAAGAAGTTGGCCAGAAGCTTTTAATAATTAATTAATTAACCACAATTTATTTTGTATTCTGCATTTGGCTTATTTAATGGAATTAATTAACATTTTTCGTAAATACAAAAGAGAAAAAAAAAACAGAAAATAAAGAATGAAGTTGGCCAGCAGAAATGAGTTGGTAATAAAATGTTTGCTCTAGCGAGCTAATAGCCATACCATATACAAGTACATATGGTAGAGTATATGAAGCATTATATGTATGTGTGTGATATGTGCTGGGATAAATGTCAGACACAAATTGGCATCAATTAAAAAGGCATTCAACGAATGATTTCCATCCAGATGACATTCGGGCAATATCATTAGCCGATTTGATTGATATTGAGATGATTGTGAGCCCATTAAAATTTAATGAGCTACGAGGAATGCCAAAAATATGACTATGCCTTTATCATACGCTATAAATACAAAAAGTTGAGGATGAGCGTGACATGGATGTATATCAAGTGTTCATCTGGCATCTGGTGAATGCCAAATTGTAATACCCTGTAATAAAAACATAAGGACATGCATATATGTACAAAGAGTAAAAACTGAAAACTGAAAAAATACAAAAATTAGACATGTCAATAAGATATACCAAATTTATAGTTTATTATACATATCAATGAAAATTTAGTTTTGGTGTTTTTTATTAGGTATCTTGTCGTCGTTTACTTTTGGTTGGGTTAGTTTTGCTGCCGTGGGTCCCTTTAACTGATTTAGCTCAATAATGCGACGTGTCTCACATTGATAAGGGTCACTGTAACGGCAGTTCGCCTACCGCTGTCAACAGATAAAAACAGTAATAACAATAACGACAACAACAATAACAACAACAACAAATACAAAACCAACAATAACAACAACATCATCAACAATTGTTCGTCCTTAAAACTCACCAAAATGCCAACATTGAAGCAAGCTAAATATTTTATTTAAAAAAAAACAAAAAAAAAACACACACACACAATAAATAATATTTAAAAAAATAAAATAAATAATAAAAAAAATAAAAATAAATAAAATAATAACATTCATGTACAATATGTGAAATGTTAGATTTTATTATTTTTTTAAGATATATTTTCTATTAAAAATTAGAATACAAACTGAATAAATTAAAAAATACAAAATTAATAAATATAATAATAATGCATTAGTTTGTTAACGAAAACTAATTCTTAAATGTAATCATATATTATAAAAATATTTTTTTTTTATTTACTTTACATCTGATAATCTGGGAAAAATTATTTTTTAAATATATTTATATATATTTTTTTTTTGTTTAATCTTTTAACTTTATGTTAATAATTTCTTTTTTAATTTGGGTTGGATACATTAAAAAAAGAATTGTGAATAATTATACTCAATATAAATTGTATTTGTTATTATTATTTTTTTTCAAAAAAGTCGAAATACACGTATATATATATATATTATATATACATTAAATTTTTTAAGACACGCTGATTTGACATAGTATATCTATATATACATTAATATAAATATATATATTTATATATATATATATGTATATATAAAGAGAGAGAGAGAGAGAGAGAGAGAGAGAGCTCTTCGCAGCCAAAATGTAAAAGTAGATTCTTTATGATAATCTCAAACGAAAACACACCCAAAACAAAAAAAAAAAATTGCCAAAATATTGCGTAATTTTGATAGCACTGGGATCGTTCTATTAAAGGGTATATGTCGATTTGACATTTGCGCCTTGCTTAACCATCGCATCCCTGTGCAGTTGATACTGCAGCAAATTGTGTGGGCTCAATGGCAAAGCCTCTCGCAGCTTATGACCAATCTCGAGGACGGCTTCCCCGTTGTCACCATTGGCTGTCCAGATGGATATTTTGTTGCTCTTGCCACGTATATTGACGACGGCACCGCAAATCTGATCCAAATTATCAAATACCTCGCCAATTAAGCATAATAGCTGCGGATATCGCGGATGTATATGATTTAAAATATGCATTAAAAAATGAATATTGAAATGAAATCAATGCAAATCGATTGCTTACCACATCGAGCCACAGTTTATCCAAATCTTCTTTTAAAATTGTATTGAGTGTAATAACCCAACGTCCGCCATTATTATTGGCAACATCCTCCCACATCGGGCGGATGCCCTTCTTGAATAGCGAATAATCGCTGCCCAATTTGATCTCAGATGCTGGCTTAATGTGATTGTATAGACTCCAAAAGTCTTCAACTGTATCGAAGCTGGTGATTTCGTTTTGCATCTCCTCCCAGGTTTTAGTGCGATCACTTTCCAAATACCAAAGAGTCCAGACATTCTGCAATGGATGCTTCAATGTATTCTCATTGCGCACAAGGACGTCATCCAATATTGGCTCCAATATTGGTTCATTGAGATACTCATCCGGAATGATAGCACCAGCATCTCCAGCAGCTGCTTCATCCATATTCCCATCAACATTCTCCAATATAGCCGTATTCACACTAGCATCCACCTGCTTGCCATTGGGAGAGTTCATTGCAAAGGAATCCATTTATCTGTTGTGAATATTATTGTTTAGTTTGTAATACCATATACCAAAAAGTTAAACTATATTTCAACACTAACATGTCTTTTATGCAATTTCAAATTTTAGTTTAGTTTTTATCAAATTGTAAATGAAATGAATACTTTCGAGGCTGTTCAAGTCAATTAAATGCTTTCCCTTAAGGTGACATTTCCTTTGACATTTACTGCAATGTTACTTAAATTTAGATATCGTCATCGTCATCGTCATAGTCACAGTAATCGTTATCGTATTCAAGTAGTCTCGAAAAATATCGTATAATATCCCCAGAGAAGACTTTGACAATCGCTTATGCATTTTTCTATAACTTACAATTTGTTGTTGTTTTGTGTTTTTTTTTTTTTCATTTCAAATTAGTGTAGTTTAAATGTAATATGTATTTTATGTAAATATAATTGCAATTTTCCAATGTTATACAATAAAATTTGGTTTAATTGTTGCAAATGCAAATGATGTAATTAAATACAGGTGCTGGAATGTAAGTTTGATTGTTTCTTTTAGATGAACATAAAGTGTATATACCTTGTAATATATTCTAATAATAAGGGACATACCATTGCAATAACAATAACAACAAAAACAACAACAACAGAAACAGAAGCTGCCAACTTGGTAAGGACAACAGGACAAGCACCATTGGGATCCGCATCGAAACCGAGCGAGGAGTCGTCTTTGAGGCAAGTTTTGTTAACTGCTGGGCCGGCCATGTAAATGCTTAGATACAAGAGGCATACATACATATATATATCGTATAATTCATATAAATTTGTTTGGCATAAAACTCTCCCCGGGGTGCATTTAACTAAACGCAGCGATGGGTAGGCCATAGCGTATACGCCCGGTTGGCTCTTGCTGCTCTTGGCAATTATAAATTGTTGAAAATAATTTCATTAAAAATGTAAAAAGCGGCACCAAATAGAAAAGTGTATTATTAAAAGCCAGAGACCTGGACCTGAAGATGGACCAATGGCCAAACGTTCTCCTAACATTTTTGCCAGCACCCTCTGTGTGTTCTGTCTCTTCCGTCTCCCGTGTCCCGTGATCCGTGCCCAGTGCCCTGTGTCCTGTGTCCGTTGTCCAAGTCCGTGTTGTCTACGTGCTACCATTAACTTTGCTTTTGCCTTGCTCTTCTTGTTGTTATTGTACATGTTGCTGTTGTTGCTATTGCTGTTGCTGTTGTTGTTGTTGTTGTTCAAACTTTGACTTCCTGTACCCGAAAGGTTTGCACTTTGCGCCTGCTATTTGGTTTGCAAATTTAATGCGTTCGTAAATTTTCCACTGAAATTTCATTTACGTTAGTTCATTTCGAGTGCTCACACACCCACCTCCATATACCATATCGTTATACTTCCAACTCTCACTTCCCCGGCAACGTATCCTTAACAAGTTACGAGTATGTACATACGTACGTATGTTTTTAGTGCCATCATTTGAATATTAGCTTTCGAAGGAGCTCCGCTCCATCTGTCGAACCGGCGAAATGCGTGCTGCATTTATCGGGCGCAGGAAATTAAATTGGCAACTTTACATAAATCGTTATCCACGGCCGGGAATCGTTGCCAATTCGCAAATTTTATCACTGTGCATTTGTTTTTATTTATTTATTTTCATTTTCATTTTTTTTTTTTTGTGTATGCACTCAAGAAAAGATAAATACGAGTATTTAAACATAAAGTGTTTTATTTTGAATATTGAACAACTTTGCCAAAGAAATTATAATATTTTTGTTTATGAGTTTGTTGTATATGGTAAAATTTTCTTTATTATTATTATTATAATTGCGTAAAATTTTCTTATATTGTAATACAGGGTATCATCAAGTCATGCACTTCAATTCATACTTGTTGCTTTTCCCTTGGCCAATTTATATTTTTTAACTGTTCGCACCTGTAACCAAGGACAAAGGTAAAAATAAGAGACAGAACGAAAAAGACAGAGAGAGAGAGAGTAAGAGAAAAAGAGAGATTGAGAGGGTGGATGGGAGAGGGAATGAAATATTTTCGTATAATATATGTATCCACAATTTTTGGAACATTGTTATATTAGACCCAAAGGTCCATAATTCAAATGATATAACATAACATTAAGCAACTACCTGTATTGTGCTCAAATCCCACCAACATACAATATGCATATACCACATATATATATACATACTTACATACATACATACAGACATATGTAAAGAGTATGATGTATGTTATGTGATATATGATGTAACATACCCTAAGTATTGCCTTGATGTTCCTTAAGGTATACATATACTTTGCACACTTTTGCCTGCAAGTGCTTCGGAGGCGTGTTAGAATTAATTTGCGCCTAAGTATTTCAATAATTACATTTGAAATGAATTTTAAGTAAACATTTAATGCCTCCCTTATGCCAGGCTCTCGGAGCCAGCTCTTCATCGCCGCTTTCTCGTTTCAAAATACTTAGTATACTCTTTCGGGCTGGCTTCTGGCAACATAAGTATGCTAACATATATACATACGGACATGCGTACATACATACGTACATATTCACCCTCTGTTCGAGTTAAGCAAACAGCGTGAATAAACATTCTGTCATTACTTAGGTGCTCGTTTGGGTTTGCTGTTAAGGCACATTACTCATACCACGCGTTGGCCAAGAAGCGACTGTTCGTGCTGACTGTGTCAAACTTATTAACACACACACGAGCACACACACACATAGACAGACACTGACACACTCATTTGATTCATACACGCTCCATTGACTCTGAAAAATGCCAGCTGCATTTTAATAAAATAAAAGTAATAAGCGTTGGCAAATATCATTCTCAGCAAATTAGTTGAAATAATTGAATGCCAACTGCTTCCCCACAAGAACAGTTCAATGATACGAATATCAAAGGATACAAAAATGAAAAAAAAAACACAACAAAGACAACTCTCAGGCTTTAAGAAACATTAAAGAATAAATAAATAAATAAATGTTTCAGACTGAGTCAAATAAAATTATTTCTATATTTCCGATAGCATGTTATCAATTATATTTATTTTGTTTTTATTAAGTGAAAAGTAATATGAAATAAAATTCAAAAATATTCGATAAAATGTAACAAATTTAATCAATAAAGAGATTAAACCATCGTTTCACTCGATTATGTCAAAGTTATGAAAGATAGAAAAGAAAAGAAACACTAAAAATGCAATTATTTTAATCTTAAAGTGTAAATGAATTTGAAAGTAAAAATATTATGATAATATATTACATACTTATTTATTCGTGCTCGTATGTGGTATAATTAATTGTATGATACGATTTAATATAGTATTTCGTGCCGGATTTAATATCTTCCGCTGCCGCATTCTGTGATCAGTTTAAATTATGTTTCGTGTCATACAAAAGTGTTTCCATTTAAAGTCGGATTAACAACGAAAATAAATGAATTAAAAGAAAGTCAAATAAGCGAGTAAATAGCTCAAAGCCCACATGTATGTATTTAAGAAAATAAGCAAGGCATAAGCATCAACAGCAACAACAACAAAAATGCATAAATAAATAAGCAAATTAAAAAACAAAAACATTTACAAATTAGCTTAAATTTTGCACGCACGAATGAAACGCAGCGGCAGCCCCAGAGTGGCGCCAAGCCAACTTCAAGCTTCAAGCTTCAAGCTCCAAGCCTTGCGTTCCAAACTCCAAGCTCCAAGCTCCAGTTACCCCGAGCTGTTGCTCTCGTGGATGGGAAGTGATATAATTGCTGGGGCAGGAAACGTTAACTGAGTGAATGAATCAGCTCAACTCAACTCAACTTAATTTAACTCAACTCAACTCGACTCAACTCGACTCGACTCGACTTGAATCGACTCGCTCGCAATTACGATTCACGCGAAAGGGCGTCATATTGGATGGAATAGAGGTAAAAATAAAATTAAATTAAATTAAATTAAATAAAAATAAAAATAAATAAATACGAGTACAAAGTATTCGAGCTGACGTTGCGCCCCAAAGTGTTGCACACTTGACTGCGTGCAAGTTGGGGGTCTTGCGAATTTGTTGATATACACCAAAAAA
The DNA here is from genome assembly GCA_037075045.1 of Mulgravea parasiatica. NCBI lineage: Eukaryota > Metazoa > Arthropoda > Insecta > Diptera > Drosophilidae > Mulgravea > Mulgravea parasiatica. The sequence continues at coordinate 12,460 of JBAMCR010000536.1, forward strand.
AAAAAAAAAGGCGAATATATTAATATCCAATTGTAATTGCTCGACCTGAAGATACCCTATACTATATTAATAAATTCATAAGATTGACCCAAGAGAATTATGTTTACAAATGTATTTATTTTGCAATTGCAATAAACATTTTATTTATTTTTTTTTTCAATTAAATACTTAATTGTCTGCATGGCAACAGGGTATTGCCAGAGTCTGACCAGGTTGACTTACAAGTTTTGCCATTGCTCAATGCCTGTTTATGTTAACGCCTGCAGCGTCTTAGGCTAATGGGATGCGGTGCCAGGCGCAGATAAAAATTCATTTCTGAAATGGGCATCAAATTGGCAAGAAGCACATTCTTTAGGCATATTTTTGACGTCAGAGTAATTCGACTTGGCATACTATGTACTTGTTCTAATATTCCCTATTATTAAGATATTGCATTGAATGAGCAATAATTAAACAATTATTATTTCAAATTATTAGCACAACAAATTATTATAGCTAAGCTAATTTTAATGGTTAACTTTTTTTGTGCAAGAAATTTAAATACACTTCGCTAGCGCACTCGCCATGTAGTCAAAGTTTGATTTGTGTTCTAAACTAAACGAGTACAAAACGAATATTGAATACTGTGTCCGAATTGTGCTCTTTGGGTGTTTGTCTACTCGAATTCACATTCAACTTGTCTAGTAACATTTGCATGCATTATTTGTACTAAACTCTTGCCACTCGTGCCATTCAAATAATGAACATAACGACCGAAGCAATTTTATTGCGAGCCACCCCCTCTCTCACCCTAGCCTCCACATACCTCCTACACGCAATACTGCCACCCATAAGCCTACGCTTTTTCCGATATTGATGAGGGCGGCATTGGCAGCCGGTACGCCGGATGTAGCGCTGATAGCGGAACTTAAACTATCTGTTAACTGAGTGGGTATTTCGGGGAATCCCCCTCATTTCAACATTCAGGATCGGAAATATTTTGTTTTTTCTATCTTGTTGTTGTTTTTGGTCTTTTTTTTTTTGTTATTATGTTTTCGTTTCTGATGATACGGGCCCGGGAAGGGTTTGGTTGATTGCGGCCTTCTCAGCAAATATTTTCATTGCGCACTCGAAATATTCAGTGAACAAATCGACGCTTCGCCAGCAATTGCATTTAAATAGTTTTTCATTTGACTGGGCAATTTGAATTTTGTTTTTGCACGGTGTTTATAATTCGTTGGCTTTCTTTTTGTTGTTTTTATTTTTGTTGTTTTTTTTTTTTTTTTTTGGTTTAGTGTGCGTTGGCATTTTGGCCCAACTCAAAACGTGGCTAAATTGCGTTTTGTCAGTTGTTGTATAGAATTTCTTGTGGCTTATCTCCAAATATTTGTCAGGGTTTTTCTTGTTAAATTGCTGTAAATGCCAACGCTGCCTTTTACTGCATAGTTTAACTTTTCCAATGCATTTCCATTTCCGTCTGACTACGCGAAAATCACACGAAACTAACTTAAGTAGTTTTTATTTAAACAAACAAGAAATGCAAAGCAACATTTTAACATCTACCGAATCAGTGAATTAATTAATAATTAAATACTTCACTTTTGCCTATAAATTTAAAATATAAAGGAAATCGAAAACAAAAAATTATTTCATAACATTTCTCCTAAATAAAGATAAAATAAATAATAAATAAACGTTAAATTAATAACAAATATTTAATAAAGTGAAATTCATTTTGTTTTTGAAATATTTAAACGTTAAAGTTTCTTTTATTGTACTATTATCATTTTTGTTTTTTTTTTTTGTTTTGTTAATTACAAAAAATTTGAATGCAATTGAATTAAATTGGATTTCCTCTTTATTGTTTTGTATTGTTTATGCCGTTTTTAGTTTACTGTTAATATAATTTATTTATTTTTGAATTTTACAATAGGATTTCTCAGTTTTTACACTTAATAAAAACATTTGTCAGGCTTAAATGTCTGTGGCCTGGGCAAAAGTTGTTGAATTTTTGTTATATTTATTTATATTTTATAATATTTGTTTTTATTATTATTGTTATTGTTATTGTTATTTTTATTGTTATTTTCATTTCCATTTTCATTTTCATTGTTGTTGTTATTGTCATTGTTGGTTATATTGTATTCCCCTGTCCAATTAAACGCATTTGCCGCCCGCCAAAAAGCAACAACAAACTTTTTTGATTAAAATTAAAGAAAGTTTTGTTTTTTCTTTCTTTCTCTTTCTCTCCTTTTTTTGATTTTCTTTTTCTTTTGTTTTTGTTTTTGTTTTTAAAGTATGCGCCTGAACATAAATTTGTTGTTGGCGAAGAATGATGTAGATGGCGCTTGTAGGTAGAGTGAAGGGAGTGGGGGGTAAGGTAAGCAGAAGCTCAAGGGGGGAGTGTAGAAGCTGTAGGGCATAGTCCACAAGTGCATAAGGCGCTGCGTACGCAAAAAATTACGAAATAAATTACAATAACAATAAAATTAAGTGCCCGCCTAACGGCCACGTTTCTATGTTTACCCTGCCACGCCCCTGCGGTGCCCAAGCTCATTGTATTTTACCGTATTTCTGCGAAACACCCCTCCTTCACCCACCCCTTCCACGTACCCTCACCCATTTATATTTCCTCACTGCCAGTGACTCAATTGCAACAAACGCCTCAAGTTGTTTACTGGCAAAACTTTAACCAGAAAAATTACAACATCGCCGCAAATTATCTGCGCCAGTGTCGCAGCTTAAGCAGCAGCAGCAACAATAACAGCAACAACAACAGCAACAACAACAAAATTAACAACAACAGCAACAATGATTACAGCAGCAATAACAGCAATGGCAAGAATACCAACAACAGGAACAACAAGAGCGGCAACAGCTGCAACAACAACAACAACAACAGCAGCCAACAAATTGGCATTATTTCAATGTGAAACTCATTCAAAGTCAATTGTTGGCAGGCAGCAAGAGGACGGACGCCAATATTAGCCAAAAAGCGGTAAGCCATCATGCCACGCCCAGCGCGGCTGAACGCCCCAAAAACTGAAAGCGAAGTGTCGCTAACACATTCAGCAACAGCAGCAACCAGCAACAGCAACAGCAGCAACAGCAGCAACAGCAGCAACAGCAACCACGCACAGTGGATCTTTGAATCAACAACATTTTCCTTTGTAATTATTATTTAATATAACTGATCCAAAAAAACAAAAAATAAATCCAATTATAAAGTAAAGTCAAGGTTTAATTTTTCAAATAAAAAAACGTTTGCAAAAAGCAGCAATAAAAACCCAAAAATTTTTGAAACTTTAAATAAAAAATTCTTTTTCTTTTAAAAGAAAATCACGCAAGTAAACAACAACTTTAAATGAAAATATAAATAATATAAAAATATATGTATTTAATAGTATACAAATTTTCTATTGGATTTTTTATCAGATATGCCCACTGTGCAACAGCAACGGCAGCAGATCCAAATGAGCATTTGAAACATTTTCATGGAAAACTTTTTCTTTGTCCGTGTCCGCGTGCTCGCATTTTATTTAACTTTTTTTATACGTTCATTTCTTTTTATACATACACACACACACACACACACACACACACACGCACACACATAAGGTTTTTCTTTTACGTTTTTGTTTTATATTTTGTTTTATTTTTCATTTTTATTTTGTTTTGTTTTGTTTTATTTCCTTCTTGCCAGCGCGCAATTCGTAATGAATAATTTTGCTTTTAACTGTTTGGAAAGCCTTCAGCGACAGCAGCAGAAAATCTAAATTCGAATCTGGCGAGGATCGTGGACTTGGATTTGGATGTGGATGTGGATGTGGATTTGGATGTGGTTGTTGATGTTGATGTTGATGTGATTGTTGGCTTTGGTTTTTGGGCATGTTTTTTTTTTTTTTTGGTTTGAGCTTTGTTTGTTTGGTTTGTCTTTGCCTTTGCTTTTCCTTTGTTGACATTTTGACAGAGGGGGGATGCCGAAGTGCGGCATTTGAGATGGAAAATAAGTTGGTAGCTTGAATGACAAGGTAAAACTTAATAACAGTCCAATGGTCTTACAGGAAAATAATTATTTAAATGTGTATATAGTAACATACATGTATATCTAATTGAAAGTGTAACAAATAAACAAAGACTACATGAAGTCATGGCAAATCAAAGATAAAATTACAATATTTTCATTTAATTATACATACATACATACATATGTCACTAGATGATTTAATATTATTATTATTATTAATTGCTTAAGCAATTATTTGTAGAACAATATTTTATATTGTATAATTAAAGTAAACATTGTCGAACATACATCCCACTTCCACTGAGATGTATGAAATGCCTGCGATTTGGTCATCCGACTCCATCTTGCAGAAGTTCTGAAGACTAATGCAAAAATTGCTCTACAACTGTTCACACTGATGAAAACGAAGTCTGCACTCAAGAAAAAAAATTGTATAAACTGTAAGGACAACCCCGACGTTGACCCGAAACATAGCCCACTGGACCGTAAATGCCCTGCTTTTGTAAAACAACAGGAGTTAGTAAAAATCTGAACAATAGAAAAAGTCGACCACAAAGCAGCTCTATCAATATACTATTCTCGTCACAATTTAAATTTTACTAATAGTTTCGCTTCAATAGTTAAAGCAGCAACTACTAAAGAAATTACCAGTTCTTCACCTATAAATGCTTCAACAATAAAAATTACGCACCAGATATCAAAACCGCCTACTTCTACTTTCCAAAGAAATGCCACAAATTTACCTACGTCGTACCACGATCTACCAATGGAGACCCCCGTGGCTTCTACTCGCGTTACAAGATCTACTGGACTTCTTCACCGTCATTCAGAAAAAATGGAAATGGACATCGACAATCCCGATTCGCAAAACCTGGCTATTGAAAAAATTCAAGATATTAACACTCCCACAAACCAAAAACAGCAAAAACCTCACCTAACAAAAACCAAAACCACAAAAAAAATGAAATTCAAAAATAACAGCGACAGCGACAGCATTTAATATTGAAAAAGATACACAAATGCTGTAATTATAAAAACAAACACATAAGACATGCTCACTATACTTTTTTTTTAAAACATTTTAATTTCTTATGACCATTAAGATAGTTCAATGGAACATGAACGGCTACATAAATAATTACAGCGAGCTCCAAAGATTAATTAAAAAACATACACCACACATATTAGCTTTACAAGAAACACATATAAAAGTCTCAACCAACATACCTACACCTATTAACTACACCCTAATTACTAGCGACATATCTCCGCCGAGGTATAAACGACATATCTCCGCCGAGGTATAAACGACATATCTCCGCGCGGGAATAGCGACATATCTCCGCCGAGGTATAAACGACATATCTCCGCCGAGGTATAAACGACATATCTCCGCCGAGGTAAAAACG
>JBAMCR010000537.1:0-11320 GCA_037075045.1 Mulgravea parasiatica
TATATGTATATGTATATGTATATGTATATGTATATGTATATGTATATGTATATGTATATGTATGTGTATATGTATATATTTATATTTATTTTTTTTTTATTTTTATTTTTATATTTTTTTTGCCTCATTAGCATGCGAGGAGCATTGGCCTCGGGAGCAAGAGTAACAGCAGCTATAGTCGATTCATTATCGTCATCATCATCATTATCATTATCATTATCATCGTCTGTTTTTTTTCTCTTTGTTTTTGTTTTTGTTGTTGTTGTTCAGTTGCCACGCCCACATACGCAGTTGAAAGTGGAACAGCGAACTCAAAATGTGCGTGTTGAGAATTTTTACATTTGGAATGCGACTTTTAACTTGAGATGGCCGAGAGTGTTGGGTGGAGGGGAGGGGGGAGGAACACTACGTGAAGGTGTTGCAGGTGAAGAGAAGCAGCGGCTCCCAACCGAATGTCTTTCATGTCGCGTTGTGGAGTCTTTAATAAGGTCGTTTGACTCTTAACGGTCTACGGCTGGTTTTAACTGTCGCAACATTAGCTGATTCGAGGTTTTTCTTCGTTTTTCTATTTTTCTTTAAACTATTTGCGCATTTGTCAACGCCCACAAAACGCGCATAATTGAGAAGCGTTATGAAAGATTAGAAGTAAACAAAACAAAATAATGACTTTTAGCAAAGTGATGCAATCGCAATTGTATGTGTGTGTATATACACTATATAGTTAATTTAAATTTTTAAATTTTTATCTTTTCTGATTTGTTTTTACTTATAATCTCTTTATTTTCTATTAACTGCTTAAGTTAAAAATAAAATAATAATAATAATAGCAATAGCAATAATCAAATTTCCTGGGACTCACAACAACAATAACTTGACAATGATTTCATTTAAATTAATTAACCCCAAATGTTGACCTCACTCAGAGAGAGGCAGAGGCAGAGGCCAAGCGAATGTTAAAAGAGCAACGCGAATGCGACAATTGCCGCCAGTTGCATTGTTGTTGCTTTTGTTGTATTGTTCTTTTTGGAATCGGACCTTATAAAGGTGCATTGCTTGTGTACATACACACATACATGTATATGTATATGAACAAATATTTTTACAATTGTGTGTGGGTCATGTGAAACATTAAAATAATTGACAATTGACAAGCGCACGTGTATGGTATGTTTGTATGTATTGTATGTACATACATGTGTATATGGCTTTGCTTAGGAATTATTCGTACTATAGACAACCATCATTTAACAGATGTAAATATGTATGTAACACATATGTATATGTATATGTATATGGTAGGTGTTTGGATGTATAATGTGGTTAGTCATAGTTATAGAGATAAAAATAAAAATAGTGGAAACTTGAAATAGGTGAGGGCGGTGAGGAGATGCGATCGCTGGTAGTGAATCAAAATTGCAAAACGTTCTATTATCGTTTTGAGATATGCCAGGAATGTGGTGGTATATATGTATGTATGTATGTATGTATGTATGTATGTATGTATGTATATATAGGTATGTACATACATATGCACCATGTGGTGTACCAAGTAAATTATCTATACACGGGCTATGTACGGGGTGACATCTTTACGTCGATTTCTTTATAATTTATTTAGGCAATGAACACTTTGTGTAGTTAAATATACATTTGTATATGTATGTACATATGTATGTAAAAATGCACAAGAGTTCGTAATAATTTTGTTTGCGGTATTTATTTATTGTAGAATTAACATTATTTAAGAAGCTAACAAGTTTAATTAACAGCCTAATTGACCAAATCCGATGGGATTTTCGCTTAGATATAATGGGAATTAAATGAAGGCTACATAATATGTACTTAGTATATGTATGATAGATGGATGTATGTAAGTATATACATGTGCACATACGTGTGTATCTGTAATATGTACCTGTATATACATACATACATATAATACATTTATAATTCGCCGTTTTGTCGGCTGGGTGACAATACTAGCTGCCCACTATTCATCCACCTGTTCCCATTAGACAGTCTCACGCTCTCTCTTTTTTTTCTCTCTCTCTCAAACACACTCTCTCTCTCTCTATTACTCTCAATGTGTGTAGGTGTGCTGTTTTGGGCTTGTTCACAATTCATTGATGACGCCAGCGCTGCTCGCATTGCGCTTTTGTTTACTCCCAAAAAATGCTTTGAATTACGTGTCGAAAGCGACTGTGTGTCCCCCCTTCTCCCTTTCTCTCTCTCTCTCTCTCTCTCTCTCTCTCTTTCTGTCTCTGTCTCTCTCTTGATTCAAATAACAAAATCAAAATGCGAACAGTCTAAAGTGCAAAACAAAGTACTGTAAGCGTTGATTTGGCACATTCAAAAACAAAAACGAAAACAAAAACGAAACGAATAACAATTTATCGGAGAAAATAAAAAAGATCGTGCAATATAGTACGATCCGTAGATAGTTTTATGTGATTCTTGGAAGTGATATGCAAATCAAAGACACGGCGATGACAACGAAGGCCTTTCATTGAAACACAAGAAAGAAAACGAGAACAAGAGAGAAATAATATTATATACATACATACACACATACACATATACATAGAAACGTACATACATACATACATGCATGTGGAAATAAATATCTCAGCTCAATCTGAATCAACCAAATTATAATGCGCCATATTAAACGCCAAATTGAATTCGAATTGGCCGATGTTAAAGATGAACTTTCGATCTAAGCTAAACTTTCGATTGATTGTTCCTATAGTATAATATTATTTTATATATATTTAAAACGATTTTTAATTTCAAAACTCTGTTGGCTGCGATATCTTTACAAAAGAAAAGTTCTCTATGGAAAAACTTTCTTTTTAATTGTTTTTTGTCTTTGTTTTGTTATCGACAGCTGTTAAATATATGCTTCTCTCTCTCTCCCTCCCTCCCTCCCTCTTCCTCTCTCTTTCCATATTTATGTTTCTCATTATCATACAGAATTGATTTATTTTATTTAATTTAATTTTAAAATCGAAATGATCTTTAGGAAGGATATGGCTAGATTTACTCGGCTAATAATACTGATCACGAATACAAAATATTAGTTTATAATTTAATTAAATAAACATGTGAGAATATTTGCATTAACCTTTTGCTCATAGGATCAGGGATTTAGCCTTTTTCCTGCCTTTCACAAGTATTTGTGAAACTTTATTTGAAATCGAACCAACTTTCTGGCGACATTTCGGCCAGTTCGTTTGCTGCTCTTCAATTGGTTTTCAGCATTGTACAATAATTTTTACCATTTGGCATTTGCCATTTACCATTTACCATTTACCGTTTACCATTTGCCATTTCTATTTTGATTAAGCCAAATGCTAACGGCGGCCATTTGCATAATTCTCTCTTTCTCTTTCTCTCTTTGTCGCTGGCTCCAGTTATTGGTAATGATGGAACTTATGCACGGAATTGCAGCCGGCTAGCTACGTGCATACATACATAGATGTGTATGTATGTACATATGGTAGATCGGCCGAAAATATGTCGCCCTCAGAACCGGTTTCTTGATAGACATTGATTACATTTTGGCCCATTCATTTATTTATTGCGCTTCACTTCACTTCAGTCTTGCCGTTAGACCGCAGACGTCTTTAACCTCAATTATGAATCTATGTGCATACATACATACGGTGAACACTCAATAAACTGAACTTGGAAATATTTAAATTTGCAGAAATGTAATAAAATAATTAGGGTTTATCTGTTTACTCAACAAAAGTCAATGCAAATATTAATTAGTAAAATGTATTGCAATGGTTGCAGTAGCGAGTGTCCACTGTATGAACGTAAATACATACATACATACATATTTGTACATGTTGGTACAATATTTGTATCTGCTGATGTTAGCCGGAGTGACTGGCGATGTCGTCGCAAAAAGTTCCCAAATTGGCTTAAGTTATGTGCCCAAAGAAGACAACGGACGACAACAGCAAAACAAAGCAAAATTAACAACAACAACAATAACAAAACAGCAACAACAAAAAACTCGTTGATGAATGCGGGTCTAAAGCAGAACGGCAAATGGGCAAAAAGGAAAAACTGTTAATGTAATAATAATTATTTGGCGTCAAAACGCCCACAGTGTGTGTTAGCAGAAGGCAGTTACCATCGGCAATCGCGTAATTTCTTTCACTTGAAATTAGCAAAACAAAAAGATTGAGAAACAGAGAGAGAGAGAGAGAGTGAAGGTAAGAGAGAGAATGATAGAGAGAGAGAGAGACTGGCTAAAATGTTTGCTTTGCTTTTTCTATTGAAAGCTTTTCACTTTATACCTTGCAAGTGTTGTTATTGTTGTTTGTTATTTGTTGTTATTGTTATTGTTGATTGGTTATTATTGTTGTTGTTGTTGTTGTCGTTAGTCGTAAGAGTTTCAATTTTGCGCAATTTGCCACGTTACGTTAACAAATTTTGTATATTGCATATTTAAATAAATAACTTTGACCAGCGATAGCCATTGAAATTTGGTATAAAAAAAAAGTTGATCAAAAATCGAATTACTATGTATATAATATCATATGTACATACATACATACATCATACATCATGCATAATACTATGTATTCACATTCTTCATATACATATACATCAATTTGCAAGCCTAATACAATAAATACATTCCTTGTTAACGGATATCTGATTACTTTCGTACGAGTTTTTATAATCAGAGCTGAGAATTAGTCTTCAATTGGCTATGCATATATGTAACTGGACTGGAACCAACTATTGTAGTTTTAACTCTAAACAATGCTGCGAATTTCTGCGCATCGCAATGCCACAAACAAAATACAAAAAACAAAAAATAAAATAAAATAAATAAATATAACATACTGCGGTTTCCATATCACAACAGCCGGATGCTCTGGCTCTGGCTCTGACTCTGACTCTGACTCTCGCTTTGGTTTTAGTTTTTTTTTGGATTTGGATTTGGATTTGTCGAGGTCACGGGGCGCGCTCTTTAGTGAAACTCGATGCGACTCGAAATTCGCATTTTAGATTGCCATCAAAGTAACGAAACAACGTCTGACTCAATATATACTACATACAATAACTGTATGTACTGTATATATATATTGTGGTATGTGTAGCTCGCACATTCGTACAATCCATGCGAATTTCGGCTGAGATGGAATGGATTGGATCCGATTTTATATATATTTTTCGCGACGCACTCGAGACGTTGTTGCTGTCCATATGGTTACTGTTCCCGTTGCTGTTGACACAGCTGCCGGAAATGGAGACGGACAAATCAAAATTAAAATATCACCCGCTGCCTTGATGCTATTTGTGTTTTTATTTTTTAAATATACTTTTGTAAAAACTGAAATTTCAGGCAATATATATTACAAAAATGATTAACTAAACATAATTTTAATATTCTTATTTTCCTTTTGCTGTTTATTATTAATCTTATTAGCTTTTATGTTATTTACCTTTTGTTTTTCATGTCGGTCCCATAATCTTTATTAACTTTTGCACGTTTTATCATTATCATTTAAGAACCAAGTTTATACAATGAATCATTGAAGAAGACTTTCACAATAGTTTTGCAATCATGAGAAGAACTTTGTTTCACTTTCTATTCAAATTCATTCTTTTCATTTTGCCTTTAAATAGGGCGCTTACTAAGTAACTGTAATAACTGAACAATAACAGCGAATTATAAATATTTTGTTATAATTTTGCTGATAGCGTACGTTTTGGCTATAAATTGGAGCATAAAGATTAGAAAATTGTGTGTATGATACATATGTATATACATACTAACATACTACTTTTATTGTCGCCATCAATTCTAATCAATATGCACATATACAATCAAATTTTTGAGATTATATTTACTGAAAACTAACGTTGCAACGAAATGATTCAAAATAATTAAATAGAATAAAAATTATTCAATTATTGTTAAAAATGGAGCACTAGGTTAGTTCTCCTCTCGTTATTATGTTAATTATTTATTTAATTAAAAGTTTGTACTCATTTAATTTGGACATCTTCATTAAATCTTTACAGTGCAGCGTGCGCGAGGTCTTCTGACCAAGGGCAAGAATGGCACCAACAACTGCTTTGTTACAATTGCACTTGGTAAGGAGAAGTATCAGACATCGGTCAAGGACAAGGCAGAGACGAGCGTCAATTGGAATGAGGAATGCGAGCTGTGAGTGCAATTGAATTTTAACCGCTGAGTAGTAGTGCATTGTTTAATCTTATCTTATCTTTTCCTTTTTTTTAGTAAAATTCCCGATCAGGGCAATCGCGCTGAACTAACGCTAACTTGCCTGCATCGCAATAATTTGGGTATCGATGAGTTCCTTGGACAGGCGACACTGCCACTCAAAGATATGGACGTTTATGACAGGCCACGCGCCAAGTGGTGCAAGCTGGAGAGCAAACCTGGCAAGGAGAAGAAGAATAAAGAGCGCGGCGAACTGGAGGTGCGCATTGCGTTCATAGTCAAATCCGGTTCACTGACCGATCTCAGCAAAAAGGACAAGCACAAGTCTTCCATTGGCCAATTAGCCAGCTCCGTTGGCGGTAGTTTGCTCTCCATCGGCCAGGGTGAGAAGCGGAAAAGCATTAAGAAGCTAGCCGGTTCGCTGAGTTCAAAGTTACACATACGCAGCAAGAAGAAGCATGCAGATGGCGATGATAGCGGCTCTTTTAGCGGCTCTTTCGCAAGTATTGGCACACCAAACAGTTCCTCCGGTTTGGGCGGAGTTGGTGGCGGCAGTGGTCGCAGGCGAGGCCAGCGCGCCGGTGAAGCAGATCCTGGTGTTATCAGCGAGGATGACGATGAGTTTGTATTTGATAATCTATCACATAAGAGCTCTGGTAGCTCACTAAACATACAGCGATCCGGACTACAGCTGCCGCCGTCAAGCAGCACGAACAATTTTGCTCCGCGCAATCCGTCGCCGCTGCTAAGCAATGGAAAAGCCAGTTCCAAAGGGAAATTCAATGGAGGTAAGACCAATTTGCAAGAGACACTCGATGTGGACCCGACCGTTGCGGAGATGGAACAGCTTGAGCTCGATTTCAGCGTTCGTGCGCGCACTCTGCCGCCTCCCTCAAAGCCGCCGCGCACTCAGCAGACACAGCAAGACATTGAGATGGAACGTGAACGCGAAAGGGAAAGGGAAATTGACGGTATTGAGATGACGCTGCCGCCAGCGCATGTGTCGCCGCCAGAATCCTCGGTTAAGCTGGATGAATGGGAGTCCAAATTGTATGGTGGTGGCAAGTATTTAGATATTGGTAGCAGTGATTCATTAAAACGACGCAGCTGGGAAGACCGCGTACCGCTGCCGGTAACTAACGAGGAGCCGCCACCTCCGCCATCCAGCTCCTCATCCAATTCATCGGACAACGAGCTGGATGACGAAGAGATAGACGATATCCACAAACAGCAAACGTCTTCGAAATTAACGCCACCGCCGCCACTGCCTACGGGTGAGAGAAAAAGTTCTCTCCTTTCGCCGGACGGGGAATCACGGAATTTTGATTCGTTTAATGCGAGCTTTGCAAAATTCGAGCAGCGTAAAGGTAATGCTATCTTTGAAGATGAGCCGGTGTTAAGATCGAGACCAGAACCTGTCCAATCGCAAACGAAGCCGATGCCAAGTGTACGCACACCGAAGCCACAACCACGGGTTATGAGCACAGATCAACTGAAGGCAGAGACGACGGCGCTAACTAACGCGGAGGCTGCTTTCGAGGCAGAATCAGCACGCCAGCGACGCGCTGAGGAAGAGGAACGCCAGCGACGTGCGGAAGAGGATGAGCGACAGCGGCGTGTTGAGGAAGCTGAGCGTCAGCGACTTGCTGAAGAAAAAGAGCGCCAGCGACGTATTGAGGAAGATGAGCGACAGCGAAGAGCTGAAGAAGATCAGCGACAGCGACAAGCTGAAGAAATTGAGCGCCAGCAACGTGCTGAAGAAGATGCTCGCCTGGAGGCCGAGCTGCGTTTGAATGAGCAGCGATTACGTGAGGAGGAGGCGGCAATGCAGCAAGAGCTAGAATTGCAGCAGGAAGAGCAGCGTCGGCGTGAAGCCAAGCGACGCGAAGAAGATCAAAGAATCTTGAGTTTCGCTATGCGCTCCACCTCGCTGGAAGCACCGGCAAAAACACAGCATCCCGTCAAGGTGTTAAATACTGATGACGATGATGTATTGGTGGATGCAGATCCAAGCATTGAGCATAATTTCCTAACACCCGAGCAATCTCCAAAAGATTTCAGCACGAATGGCGGCGGCAGCGGCAGCGGCAATGGAAGTGGCAGTGGAAGTGGCGAGCGCTGGGAGAAGCGTTTGGGCAAATTTAAATACGGCAACAAGCGAGGTGAGCCCTTGTTCCCAAGACACCACAAATTGATAATACGAGTAGCCAGGCCAGCCCAAAAATAAAGTATAAGAAAATGTAAAAAAAATAAAAATATTACCGAACAGATACAGATACCCAGATACCCAGAGCCAACCTATCCAGCAATTAATCCACCAAATAGATCAGTCTTGAAACACGTATCAACTATAATTGTTGACAACGGCGCAGGGGGAGTGCGGCATATGTGTGTGGTGTATATATGTGCGTGTGGTAAAACGCTGGCGGATCCAACGAGCAAGCAATCAACCAAAACATCCAAAAAAACAAGAACAATCGAACCAAGCTATACAAAATATTCCAAATCAACTGCCATCTTTGTGTCCACCCACTTCAATTAGTTATATTTACCTAAACAATTGTCATCAAATTATCCTGCACAATTATTTATTCTCTATAAATTCCATTAAGCATGCACTTCAAATCTCACAATCTTTTCAAAATTATTACAATTATACAATTATTTTATTTTCGGTTTATTGCATTTTGCGTTTTTGCATCCGCCAGTACTATAAATATAATAGTTATTACCTGGGGAACACTTATGTCGCGATCCGATTTCAATTTCCCATCCTTTTACTCTTTATATGTCCGTTTTATTTTGAATTTTATTCGAATTATCAGAATTCAAATATTTTGAGCAACTGTTTTAGTTCAATTGTATTTGGAACTGAGACTTTTGTTAAGCAAATTTGTCCACCACGCCCGACACTTAACATTAACATTATTTATTTTTATTTGCAATTACAAATTATATAAAAAAAATGAGGCTTAAAATTAACATTAACCTTTTGCAAAATTGTGAATTCAATTTATTAAACGCTTTTGATAATTATTAATATATTTTGATGTTATTTATAAATATGATACGACCGTGTAAAATATTTATATTTATCACAAACTAGTTGATTTATGTGCATAACTATTTTACTATATTATATTATTTTTATTTTTTTTTTTTGTTTTTCAATTTATTAGTTCATAAATTAATTGAATTGGCTAACTTATTATCGGCTTAAATTGAATGTTTTGCAAGAAATAGAAAAGTTGTTCAAGCAGAGAGTACAAATTGCAATTAGGATAAATTAAACAAGTTAATTTAATTTATATCTAAAACAGGAACTGGTTTTAATGATGGCATATTTAAATGAATATGATTATTATTTTTTTAATTTATATATTCGTATTATTATTATTATCTGTTTAATCAATGTGATAGTTTATTTGTTAAGTATACGTATGATCAGATCTTTAGATAATGAATTGTTATTATATTTGTGTTATAATGCATTTCTCTCTCTTTCTCTCTCTCTCTTTCTTTTCATTCCATACGTTAATAGATAAGCAAAATGATACAGATAGTAACTCGCCCAGTCCAAAATCAACAGAACGAATTATTATTGGCCACGAAAAATCTGGTTCCCACGCCGAACGCCGATCGGAGATCTCTGCACAGTTGGCCAAAAAATATGAAGGCAAATCCCGGGAGGTAAATAAATAAATAAATACTTACGAGTATACATTATATTATATTATAATAAATTATCCACATTTGTTTTTTGTTTTTTGTTTGATGATGTGGTATAGGAATTAATGCTGATAGCGAACGGCATGGAGAATGAGGCGTTGTTGCAGCGTCAACGTGTTAAGGAGCTGGAGGATTATTTGGATAATTTGCTGCTGCGCGTTATGGAGACGCATCCGAAAATCTTGCAGAATCCTTATTCACGAACCACGTCAGCTAAAAGGTAGACTTCGATTGCAGCTCCATCATATCACTTGAAGCTTTCATTCAATCAAACATTCAATCATTTTTGCGTTCTCATGTTGTCTTTATTGATTGATTTGCAAATTTTTAGTTTTTCTTTTTTTTTTTGTTTTTTGTTTTTTGCTCGGAGCATCGACACATCGTGCTGCATGTTCACATCATTTAGCATATTGTCTTTCGACTAACGATTTTTCTTTGAGTTTTGTTCTTTTTACTTATGTTTATAAACGCATTTATGTATTTCTCTTTATTTAGTTATAAAAATTACATCAATATGAATGACTTTTTAAAGTAAGTGCTGTGAATTTTGCATGTAATTGCACGCACACTTAGCAAGCAACAAAAACAACAACAGCAACAACTGCAACAACAACAACCTAAAACAACAGCAAAGCAACAGCTCACATAGTATGCACTAAAAATATAACACAAAAATAAATAAAAATAACAGCTTTAAAATCTAATACCGACAACTCTGAGAGCCCAAAAAAAAAAAACAGCAGCGAAAAGCACCAAAAGCAACAAGAAAAAATAATCACAACACCACTACTACTACTACTACTACAGCAATAACAGCCAACAGCAATCAACAGCGACAACTTCAGAACACCCGCATCAAACGAGAGAGTAAGAAAATCTGCATTTGTCTGTCCCACAGTCTCTGTGTATATATGTGTGTGCTTGTGTGTGTGAGTGAAGGATTGTGCGTGCGTGTGCGTATGTGCTTTGGCATCCCCACATTTACATTTGTATTTGAAATCTTGATGCTTAGCAATGTTACACCCTATTTTTCACTATCTGTCCGTCTCTCTTTCTCTTAACGCTGTATAACGTTCTCTCTTTATCGCTCTCATGCTTACCTGTTGTCGATGGTTATCTCTGTGTGCACTGTTCCAAAAACAACAAACACATAACATAATATGGCATAACATATCACAGATAACACGCATACCATAACATAAACTTACAAATTCATTTCATTAATTTGCCTACAAAGAAAATAAATTTTAACATTTTTTGCATCTTTTTCGTCTTTTCGTTTTTTTTTTTTTTTTTTTTTTGGCTTCTTTTCCAAGGTTAAGCAGCACGCCACAAACACATTTCTATCGTATCAAGGAAAGACAGGGTGCCAAATGC
>JBAMCR010000538.1:0-14306 GCA_037075045.1 Mulgravea parasiatica
CAAAAAGACACCCACACCCTATCTTTTGTGTTTTTTCTTGTGTGTGTGGGTATGTGTAGGAGAGAGAGGGTGTATACACACACACACACACACACACACACACACACACACACACACACACACACATAATATGTTAATATGATGATGGATCATGTGCTTAAAGTTGTTGCATATTAATCAATGCGATACATTGCCAACATAATGGGGCATCGAGTCCCTCTGGCCAAAAAGGATGCACTAACCTTTGACCCAATAATGTACGAGAGAAAGAGAGAGAAAGAGAGAGAGAGAGGCTATAACGTATGTATGCGCCGCCAATCAGATTGTGGTAACTCGTATTTATGCGATGGTGATTAGCCAATATCATTTCTAATGATTGGCACATCGATTGCATTGACTGTTTCGGATGGCTCGGTTGCTACATCGGACGACTCAAATGTTGCATGTTATATGTATGTTGCATGTTGCATGTTGCATGCTGCATGTGGCCATTGCCGTTACTTGTTACTTGCTATGGCCATTGATGCAATAACCAAGGTGGTCAGTTTTGATTATAACGATCATTTCGCCGTTCTCGTTGAATTGCAATCGTTGGCGCCGTCACCGTCAACACTGCGGGGACAGAAACGTCTTATATGGTATATGGTATATGGTATATGGTATATGGTATATTGTATATGCTCTAGCTGGTAGACGGTAGATGGCGTTGAAGACGGACTAGGCCTCCCTTGAGACAACACTGGGCAGTGGTCGCTGGAGCGTTAACTTTAACTGCGCGTCGCGTACTCGTGTTCAACTGCGAAACCCACTCGTTGCTCCAACTCCAACTCCAACATACATACCATACATACACATGCATATGAATGTATTTATCTAGCCCCATGTACTCATCCACGGCTCGTGGCACGAGGTGTCGTGTGGGGGGTGGGTGGTGGGGGGTGGGCCAACGGCAGCTCTAGAAAACTGAAGTGAGAGTACCGTTTTTGGCCTCAAGTGCCAGTTAAACATTGCGCAAAGAAACCAAGGTACAGCTCAATCAAATACATACATATGCATGTACCTTTGTATGTACATACATGCATACATACACAACTTCACACACATATAAGCAGACACACATACATTTGTGTATTATACAAGCACAGCGAAAGAAAATCAAGGATTTCCACTTTGCCACAAATATTCCCGTCTTTTAACTTTATCTATCGAGATCAATCAAAATCGAATCACGTTTCAATCGCACTCGATTGTGCAGTCTTAAACACATGTAATTTAAATTTTAAAATATTAATTTAAAAAAAATATATAATTATGAAAATAATATAAATTAAAAGCATCAAGTATATTTTATAAATATTTTTATATGTAAAATAAAAGTATAAAAATATAAAGTATTTTTTTATTTTTTGTTTATTAAATATTTTTTTTGTAGGTCTACATTTTTATCTATCCATGTTTGAAATGTTGCATAATACAATTAAGTTTTTTTCTATGTTACAAAAATATATACATTTCAATACTATATGTATGTGTGTATGTATACCATATATTTGTAAAAACTTAATTTGATATTGATGGATGCTTTTATTATAAAAGGTAATTCTGGCATCAATCACAAGAATTCTCTTTGGCTAAGAAAAATAAAATCACTTTATGATTGTTTTAGTTTGAACTATAATTTCAATAATCTTTCACATAAATTACAATCTATTGATATCAATATATTTATTAATTATATTTAATATTTAATTATTTTTTCTTTCAATGAAAAAAAAATAGCAAATGCATCAATCAAGAAATACCAAAAATAAAAGAATTTGATTTAAGAAATGAAATATATAAATATTCTCTGAAAGGATAAAATATTAAATTAATATTATAAAAATTATTCAGATCTTTAAGTTGATCATTTGCCCGTGGTTAATTCGAGTTTTGCATTTGAATTAATGGATTTGTTATTTTATTTAATTTATTTTGTTCATTATTTATTATTAATAATGTGTTACAATATATATGTATATACATCTGTATATATAGTATGTGATCTAAATCAACGTATCACTCGCAATTCTTCAGTTTGTTTATCCACCTGCATGAGCAATGTTGAATTTGGCAACATTAACAATTATCAAAGGAACAACAATCAAAAACAACAAAAGCAAGAAGAAGAATAAGAATAATAACAACAAAAACAACAAGAAATATTGAATAGTTTTTCTGTGCAACTTTTTGAAGAATCAACTCAAATAATTCCGTATGGATTGAGTCCCGTCGCATGGGAGATGGAAAATTAATCATGCTCGTGATTCAGCTTCGTCTGTCAAACGCAAATGTCACATTGATGAATGATTAACGTAATTAAGCGGATAACGATGTCAGGGGCTCAACACAAGGACTCTCCCCTCCCCCCCCCCCACCTCTTCACAAACAACCGCTTTGGTCTTTCGTTATAGCCAGGCCAAAACAACAATGCCGTTGTCTGGACGGTGACATTGCGACATGTGCGGCTCGAGGAGTTTGTCCTCTTTCAATCAAAAGCCAGAACAGCAAAATCTCTTAAACATATACAAACATTGTGTACATACATAAATATGTTAGTTTGGAAAGTTTTGCAACAATCTCTAAACATAAGTACACACATACACTCATACTACTACATACATACTTAGAGTATATGGTATGTGTACTGCAATACATACAACATACGACTCGCACTCATTATGAACTCGGATAATAACATAAATTTTGAAACTCTGGCTCTTCGCACCGAGAATGTTGCAAAGTGATTGCCAGAGTCAATTCCCGGTTATTGCCCATAAAGCTGGTCAAAATCTGAGTGCTTAAGGTCAAAGTGCGCTCTTAACTAATTTAATCTACATTCTCGCATATGAATGAGCATCGTTTTTGGGGCATGCCACCCAGCTGGGTAAGGGAGATAGAGCCACCAGCCAAAGATGAAGATGAACATGAAGACGATGGAGATGGAGATAAAGATGAAGATGGAGATGAAGATGGAGATGGGAGAGACGTTCACATGGACATGGACATGGGATATCTTCAAAAAGTCAAAACACAGACGGAATAAGTCAACTCGATGCCATTACGGCAACCAGTCGAGCCATCTGCAAAATTAAATTGTAAATTTTCAAAGCTCCTGGGACAAATTTCTATCTTTTATACGTATGTTTTTACGTCTGCGACGATGAAGAGGTAACGAATTATGGCAACGACTACGCCGTGAACCGAGCCTTAAGGGCGCAAGCCTGTGCGGAGGTTTTTTTCACTTTTTTATTTTTATTTTCACTTTTTGTGTTTTTATTTTTTGTTTCTTGTGGGTTTTTGGGTTGTTGGGTGTAAGTATATGACTATAACCAAACCCAAACCCACACCCACACCCACATACTCATACTCTCACTTAACCTTTACCTTTGGCTCACGCTCTCAATATGCTCGCATTTGTATTTGTATTTGTATTTGTATCTGTATCTGTATCTGGGTGGGGCAGCCACATTTATGTGTGCGTGTGGCCGCATTGTCTTCCGGCTGTGGCGGTGGCAGTGGCAGTGGCTCACCTCGGCGAGACGGCAACTAAAGCTACTAACGGCATCTGTTCCAGGCAATGCAACAGTGACGCGACATAAGACACCAGACAGGAGACAGGAGACAGAAGACCGGAGACCGGAGACGGGAGAAGGAGGCACGAGACATGGGACAAGAGACATTGGACAGGAGACGGAACATAGACTATGTATGCAAGTATGTTATGTGTGTGTGTGTGTATGTATGTATATATGTATGTAGTATGTGGCATGTGTCCCATATACACGTTTCAACAATGTTCATATTACACACATACATAGATTCGTTTTGGGTTACAAGGTATCTACACATACATACACACATGCATGCATACATATGCATAGTATATACTCATATGTACATACGCATCCATGTATTTATGTATGGCTCGTGTCTTTGGCTTCTTGGCTCCTCGGCTCCTCACATTGTTGGACCCTCTGTCACCCAAGCATTGTGTTCCCTCGGACTGACTATTGGCATGGACTGTTAGGCGGCTATTTACCAGGCGCCAGCCACCACTACGTCTCTAGAGAGACAGAGAGTGAGAGAGAGAAAGAGAGAGTGAGAAAGAGAGCAAGAGAGAGAGACATAGTAGACAAAACGACAAGGGGGAAAGAATTGTTTATGAATAGTCTTGACATTTGACAGTTTGTTTATTTTATTTCGTCACATTTTCGTGATGATTTGTAGGCGGTTTAGCGCCAATTACTCCACGATTTTTACAATGCACGGAGACTGTAAACTAGTCTTTAAAAAGAACATGTTGGCGCCAATTCCTCAATGGGTGCATCCACACATACCACTGCACTGCAATTTGGTAATACTCTAACTGCAATTCTGGCATACCATAAATCGTATGTATGGGTATGTATGTACCTCTTCCTCTTACCGTAACCAATTTAATAAAAGAACAGTCATTATTGTATTACATACATGTATACATATTATACAATAAACATTTGAATTATTATTAAAATTATTTTTAAATGAAAACTTGTGCCAAGTATTTTATTTATCTTTTTTTTTCGCGCATAGGGTATTTTAAAGTGCGGTGTGACGAACAATTTGTGATGTTTTCGTTTCAATTCATTTCATTTTTTGTTGTTGTGTTATAAACGCACACATGCATACACACACACACACACACATGTATATGGTACGTGTGTAAACATTCGAATGTATACACATACGGGACGGGACATATCCTAACTGGCCCCACAACATAGAACACACTCATGTGCATACATACATCACATACAATACGAGGGGAAGGGATCCAATTCGATGCAGGGGCATCCGTAAACATGTTGCAGGCAACACTGCCAAGTGGCGACAAGGTACAATGCAACACAATAAATGTGCCGGTCAGTTAAAAAAGCAAAAATATCAAAAATCATCGAACAAAATAAATAAGAATTAAAAAAAAAAAAAAATACTTATATAGATACATACATGTATGCAGGTACACGTGTATGTTATATGGAGAGTAATAGAAAAGATTTTTGGGTATTTTTTTTGGATATGATTGTGGGATTACATGGGGGATTACGTTGGTGTCGGCTCTGACAATAAGTAAATTGTTGACATTCAATTAGAAACAAATGCGTTACATTTGCCTTTTGACATGCCGTTTAAATGGGCAATTGGAATTCGTTCGTTCGTTTGGCAGGCAGACGATAAACTATGAAACCGAGGAGTCAGACCCAAAAAGCTAAAGCCCAAACAGACACCGTGGCCAAGACCAAGACCAAGTCCAATACCAAGAGCAAGACCAAGACCAACTTCAAGAGTTGGTGACAGAAACGAAGGCAAAGACGAAGATGGAGAGGGAGACGAAGACGGAGATGAAGAGGGAGACAAAGACGAAGACGGATACTGAGACCGAGTCCAAAGAAGTTGCCATTTTACCTAATCCAACTTAATGGTCATGTATCTTGGCAAGGGGCGCACTTGATCGTGTCAATTTATCTGTCAAACGCGTAGTCGTTTAATTTCTGTGACAGAAACGCGATTAGTAACGTTCCATTGTGGCAGCAGCAGCAGCAGTAACAGCACCAACAACAACAACAATAACAGCAACAATGGACAACAACAACAACAACAATGGCAACATACATACAACAATCACATAATGTTGCGCTGGCGTTGACGAGTGCGGCAAGTGAAGGAGTCAGGTGTCACGCCAACAGCTGAGGCAGCGGCAAAGACACAACAATAAAGCAAAAAAACAAAAAAAAAAAATTGTCAGCACAACGAAATTAATATACTCTACAAAAAATTAAAACAAATAAATATTTCACTAGCAAAACCAATTAAATAAAAATATATTTATAAGTTATATATTTTATATTTATAAGTTATATATTTTATTAAAACAATCGATTCAAAATTGAACAAATTCAAAATTAAAAAAAGATTAAATAATTAAATAAAAAATAAAATTTAATTGAAAAAAATAAACTACAATATAAGGTATTTCTAATAAATATTTAATTTTATTCTGAATATTTTAATTTTTATATCGACTACTTAATTAAAAGTTTCTATCGATGATGATGATGATGTCGTAACAAGTCTATAAAGCCATATACCCAATTTGTAGGGTAAGCAAAAACAAAAACATGGCCAAGACGTCACAACGACGCATTGCGACGACGACGTCGACGTCGACGTTAGCGTTGGCATCGGTGTTCAAGGCTAATTCTGTCAGCTGTCGGCGCTGTCAAGAGTTGTGTGGCGATTCTCTAAATTGTCACCGCGGCAAGATTTTGACTGACTCGCCCCGCCCCGCCCCACCACGCCCCGCCTTGTCTCTGTTGCCTACAAAACGAAACGAGTCTGAGTGCCACTGTGATTTGGCCATGGGTTATAAACCACTGGCAACAACAGCAACAAAAATAACAACAACAACAACAATAACAACAATAACAATAACAATTTCTATTGCACTGACACTTCAATCAAGCACAAGTGTCAATCGAGAGCTAATCGTAACGAAATCCATCTATCGTATACATATATGTATATACATATATATATATATATATCAATGCCAATCTACCCTTAAATTACGGACAACAACAATACATAAAACCAAAAATAAAACGGAAAATAAAATAAAAAATAATAACAAGAAATAAACAATAGATTAATTGTAAATTGACAACATAAAACACATTCAATTTGTCCTTAAAATTCTCAAAAAAAAAAAAAAAATCTACAAATGATTCCGACTTGATGAACTATGAAAGAAATTGTGTTATTTTTAAAATAAAAACTTATATTTAATCTTAACAAAACTTTAAAACTTCCAAATAAAGTTCTCAACTTGCTGAAATAAACTGCTTTTTTTAATAATTTTTATTTTTAAAAAATTAATTGCAATTTCATCAAATTGTTGTTTTTCATCTAAGACAAAATATTATAGAATTGTGAAATAAATTGTATTTATCAAAAGTATTTTATTTATTTTACAAAAATATTTACATACTAATATATATAATTTTGCATATAATATTTAATTAAATAGATATCGGTTTACTAAGTATAACTATTCCAGAATTCCTATAAGAATTATCGATTTGAAAATTTAGTTTTAGTTACGATTTTTTTTTTTATTTTTTAACTATAGCCGATGCCTATAACTATGATTTGATTTAAATCAACACAACTTAATAATTATATAATGTTTGACTTTACGGAAATATTTGTCATGGATATAAGTAAAATATATAAGTATATTTATTTTTATTTTTTTTTTTTATATTTATTAGTCAGCGTTTTTATTTTGTTTTTACTCTTCTTTTTGGCAGCTGTTACCGCTTCAAAAAAATAAAACCAAAAATAAAATGAAAATGAAACAGATATATAATACACACAAATATAGACATAGTATATACATACAAATGAATATGTATATACATGTTAATATATATTTATATATAAGTATATATAGTATATATATTTAAAATAGCCCAATAAAGCATTTTGCCATGGTGGCAATCTGTGGTCACTCTAACAATCCAATAAGATGAAAAGCCAAAAAAGCCACACAAAATGGGATCAAGGAATAGACGGGCTATGGCATGGGTATGGACTAAGCAGGAGCAGGAGCAGAAGCAGATGCAGGAGCAGGAGCAGGAGCAGGGACTGTAACCTCTGCTGGCTAACTATGCATGAACCAAGCATTTCGTCTATACTTACGACACCCGTGGGAGCAGCCAATAATTTCAAATCGGACATAAGCACACTCACACATAAATTCACACACACACACACATACACCGGCAGACGACCACACCCATGCACTCATGAATCAATGGCATTCGTATGAGTATCCTTGCAAGCATTCGAATCCTTGAAATGCGTTGCCAGCGACCCGCAATAACAAAATAACAATTCGCACTGCCTGAATTCTAGATTTTTATACAATATATTATACATATGTATATGCTACATACATATATACATATGCACATACATACATAGAAATGTATGTGGTATATACATGTGGTATATGTATGTGAATATTCTTTTTATTTCACATCACGTAGCTAGTCAAGAGCAGAGCTCAGGTTTTCAGTTTTCCCATACGCCACACAACAAACAAATGTATTCGAACATGTGTACATACTCACACATATCCTTATATACTTTAAAAATATATATACGTACATATACACTTACACATGCATATGCCGAGCTAAAGCTAAAGACGAGACTTGACACAACCGTAGACACTTTAATGGCACATCCGAGACTTATTGCACCCACGGCTACTTCAAAGAATTAATAAATTATTCGCCGTGTTCCCGACTTTAAAATCGCTGCAATTTCGTCATTTTATATTATATTTTCATATTTTCATATTTTCATAATTTCATTGTTTATTTATTGTTTTCATGTATAAAGAAAAGAAAATACATAACTAGAAAAAAAAACACATTTCTTTTTAATATGATAATTTATTATAATTTATTAAAAATTTAATTAAAAGTATTCATAATTCTTTGCATATCAATTAAAAAAAAGTATTTATTTATTATTCAATTATTTTATTTGTACTCAAATCAAAAAAAAAAACAACTTTTTGCATCCTGTACATACTAGAGTATGTGAAGCAATAAATTAAAAATAATTAAATAGTATATAAATTGGTTGCACTTCTTAATAAAAAGATTTAAATATATAAAATTTAATATTTTAGTTAAAGTGTCTTTCCAATAGGACTCCTTATCAAAGATTTTTTTTTATGTGTATGAAAGAAACATAAATATTTATTACATTATTTTCGATCCATTTATGAATATTTACATTTAGCATTTAATTATCAAAATAAAAATTTCTAGATTTAAAAGTGGATCTAAATACACACACACACGCACACACATACATACATACACACTTAAATTGTTATTGTACATTTTGAAATTGTTGCTGAAGATCTCTTTATGGTAAATGGTATATTTATTGTTTTTATGCAACAAAATAAGCAATTCTCCTTGAGCTGCTTGTACATAAACAATTAAAAAAATAGACAATAGACAACAACAACAACAAAAAACATATATTATAGTTTATAATTAATTATTGTATGTTGTACCATAAATCAATGAATAATCAGGTGTGAAAGAGGCATTCAGAATACTACAATGAATACTCGTACCAAATACATATAAATATGTATGTATGTATGTATGTATGTATATATTGTACTTCTTGTATAATTATACTAGAATAGAATACAGCTGATTCTCAATATTTGGAAAATTTATCAATTATTTTTGTGTTTGAAATTATGAAATGAAACAACAATAAAATTTATTGAGCTCGTTTCTTGCATTTCCTTATTTCAACATTTCGAATTGTTAATTGTTCAATTTGAAACTTTAATAAAATTATATTTTAAACAAAATATTGTATGCTCAAAAGATTTGATAAATTTTTCAATTTGAAAATCTATTTATAAAAGTGCAGAAAAACTTTTTACACAAATCACAAATTGCAATATCCAACTCGAAACAGAGCACTGCTTATGTGTAGTGTATGTATTGTACAATACATACCTATATATGGTACATACGGACATGTATGTATGCACACGTCTGTATATCTGTATCTGTGTATCTGTATCTTTGTATCTTTGTATCTCTTAAGGCTTGTTAAGGCTTTTGTGGCTTTTGTTGTTGCGGTTGCTTCTGTTTGTCGTTACACCATTTTCGTGTTGATGTTGTTAATGTTGTTGTCTATACCCTGTAACTATTATACCATAAATGAACAACAGACAATGAGGCTTATCGCATTCGTGTTCATGTTTGCAACACAAAGTTCCAAAATTATTCTTAAGAGAAATACAAAATAAATACGAGTTGATCCAATTTATAATAATATTAAAATATATTTGTTATAATCAACTTACAAAGATCACATCGAGGGTGTCTTTTAGCCGGACATACCCCCGCTAGTGTGGAGCTTTCTTTTTTACTTTTTAAGTGTGCTTATTGTTGTTGGCATTTTTGTGAAAATTCAAGCGAAATAAAATGAAATATTTCAAATGACCACGTCTTGGCTATTTTCCGTTACATTATGGTAAAATATGACTGTGGCATATATGCTCTCTCCCCCTCTTTCCCTCATCTGTGTGTGTGTGTGTGTGTGTATGTAACATGAGCTCGTGTCCATCGAGCTGTCCAATGGTCCAACGGTCCAGTGTTCCGTGCAGCGGCCTCTTGTTGGGGAAAGCGTGAAGCGTATAAAGTCATAAGGGTTTATGCATGAATTGATTGCAGCAGCAGCAGCAGCAACAGCAGCAACAGCAACAGCAACAGCAGCAGCAGCAACATCAGTAGCAACACTGGCACCACGTCCACCTCCACCGCCACCGCCATCGTTCAGCCACCACCATCAGCCAGAGTAGTCGGACACTTGTTGGCAATATACTCGTAATAAAAGAATAAGAATTATATGCTTTTGTATAACATTTTGCTTTAATAATCTATGAAGTGGCTGAAACAGCAGCAGCAGCAACAATAACAGCAGCAACAGCAGCAACTTCTTGGCTTTTACC
This sequence comes from Mulgravea parasiatica, assembly GCA_037075045.1. Lineage (NCBI taxonomy): Eukaryota > Metazoa > Arthropoda > Insecta > Diptera > Drosophilidae > Mulgravea > Mulgravea parasiatica. The sequence goes on from JBAMCR010000538.1 coordinate 10,646, forward strand.
CATTTCTAAGCAACTCATGTTGGCAACCACAGCTGCGCCTGGGCCCCACAAGCTTGGACAATTGTTGCCTGTGGCGGCTGCTCCCATTGTCCGACTCGGTTTTGGAGCTGGAGCGAGCTGAGGCGCCGTTGAACAAGCTTATTGTAGCTTTGACTCATTCTCAGCTGCATTGACAAGTGAAATATTTGACATAATTAAATTTCGATACAAGTCCATAACTATTACTTTGTGTGCATACCGGGGGCTAGAAGCCGCAAAACACAAAGTCAGGCGAGCGATTGCAAGCCGTACAATAGATGGACAGTTTAACACACACCGTTTCCCATTTGAATTGACCAACACCCCACCCTCCCACCCCCATCCCCCTTTCCATTCGTTATCCTGCATCCTGCGGCGTGTCAAGGCAAGTGACATTGGGCACGTTATTTGTTTACTTCGTGACTGACCATTGGCAGTGGTCCGTCTTAACGTCTTGAGACGACAAACCAAACACAAATACAAACACAAGCGCACATTTGTACACATACAAGACGCACATACACATACATATACACATACTGCAAGACTTCTGTGTCCTGCTCCTGTTGTTGTTGTTGTTGCTGTTGCTGTTGCTACCAGTTTGTTTTGCTGCCATTGCGGCTGTCTGCGGGCATTCCACTTGTCATTAACCTTGTTATTAAAACACTTTTGTTTATGGCCATAACATCTGATGTCCGAGTCCTTGTTGTCCCTTCATCAGGGACAAAATGTACAAATAACTTACGTGCCGCTCATTTGTCTTTTTGTCTTCCAAACTACTGTATGTTGTGTCTGTGTCTGTGTGTGTGTGTGTGTGTTTTTGCTTTTTCTTTTTTGTTTGCAATTTGGAGAGAGTTACGCGCGCCCCCTACCCTCCCCCTTTCAGCAATGCTCATCTTCTCTTTCTCTTGTTGCTGTTGTTGTTGCTGTTGTTGGTGTGAGAGTCTGGTCAATTCGCACAGAGCAACGTCATACAGGATAGGGCATGGACATGGATGTGGATGTGGATATGGACGTGGACATGGAACTTGGCGCCAATGACAGACAAAAGACACCTTGCCCAGTCTATTACCCCTGTCCTGTTATGTCCTTTCCTGTAATGTCCTGGTCTCGTACCCGGTCCCGGTCCCGCTTTCGGTCTCGGTCTCTGTCCTGTTCGGCCGTTAAAGCTTCCGTTGTTGGTTGGCACTTGGCGGCCATTTGTTTTCCGGTGATCATCGCAATGTAAACGAAATGAGTTCAATTTGTTAACGCTGCAGACACACGTATTAAACACACTAATTTGCGGCATCGCTTTTGGACATATCAGCAATTTGTTTCAGCCAGCTGTCCCCGGCACATACGATTCGCATACACATACGCCCATAAATACACTCGCATATGCACTCGTAACTGTAAATGCCTGCCAGCAGCGCACCCCAATGCTTAATCCAAACACACATACACACACACACATAACAAAAACCAACCGAAAACATACAATAAAAAATTAAGAAAATAGTACAAAACACAAATACAAAAAACAAATACAAAACAAAAAATGAAAAAATATTGAAAAACAATTTGTGGCAAGCCACAAGCTCAAATATCACAAGGGATACATACATACACGTTAATGTTCTCAAATATTCGCAATAAAAAAAATATTTATTTAAGAAATCACTTTAAATCATTTATCATTTAATTTTTCAAATATTTTAAATATCTATAAATTATTTTTAAAATGACACCAAAAAGTAACAAATTTAAGGAAATTTCAACAAGATTCATTTTATAAATTGAATTTTACAAAATTCACAATTATTATTATAATTTTTAATTAATTTGCACAAATTATAAATTTATCTCATATCTTTTGTACTCAAAAGTGGCATTTTCATCATAATTTTTATATTTACTTCATTTTTTATTTTTATTATTCGAAAAAACAGTTTTGCCATTTTGTGAGAAAATTAAAACTTACAGAATGCTTATAAATTTTTTTTTGCAGTAAAAATAAAAATTGTGTTGTGTGTTAAAAATTAATTAATTAAATATTTTGATGCAATTACGAATGCAAATTAATTATAATAAATTGTCAAAGATTCTCAAAGTCTGCAGGAGAGCAAGCATTTTGGTATTTATCGGGTATTGTCAGGCTGTGGCTCCTTGATCAAGGATGTTTAAAATAATAGAATAATAAAATAAAAAAGAGCAAAATAAAACGAGAAGAAAAACAAAAGGATGAAGAAGAAGAAGAGAATCACTATTATTTTTCAGTGCCTTCGAGTGGGTACAATATAAAGAGACGTGGATCATAACTCAAGCTCCTGTTGTTCACTCCAAATACGAAGACATGAAGATTGTCTCTTTTTGTCGCCATCTACAAGAAGATTAACAGCTCCGCTTGATGCTGTGAAATCCGAGCTGCCGCACGATCGGCGGGCTAACCGAAAGCCCGGCAGCTGACAAGCTAAGAAAAGTGGATGCTGCCGGATGATTGGGACTCCGCTGCTGCAGACTGAGGCCACTAAATGATATAAAAAATAGGAAAAAAGAAGAGAAAACCAAAACTAAAACTGTGCGACTGCACAATGCTCTAACTGGTTGTTAGGGCATTAGAGCACTGGGGCCTAAACGTGCCACGACTCTCCATGCTACCATATACACATACACATACATTATGTTCGCATTCTGTACTCAACTTAGGCATAAACGGCAATCGTGAAGCACCAAACGTACCCCAACAAACACCAAATAAACATGGCAAAACCGAATTGCAAATACCCTCTCACCAAATAATTGAAATAATGCGAATGAAACTGACAAATCCAAGGATATATACTCGTATTATATGGCACATTATAAAATCAAATCATTGCGATGCCTGCAAATGTATCGCCGCATATACAGATACATATTGCAACTGTATGCGTTAGCTGGAATGCCTTTGGGTAGGGAATTTTGCGTCTCTTGATCTAATCTCTGCATGCAACAGCTCCACTTGGACGGTGGTCTCATTTGTGATTTGTTCCCCACCCCAACCCACCGCCCCGCCCGCCAGGGACAGCAACAGTTGCAACAGCCACCAGGTGTAACATGATGCTGCTTTTCATGCCAAATGACAAATCAGATACGAGATACAAGTCGCCTCTCACGAATCGAGCCACTAACCGTTGCATTGACAATTGTACAGGCTGGGTGGGGGCGGGGGGGCACAAATGGTAGTGGTGGGAGTGGCATTTAGTTCCGAGATGAACTATATCTGTTTCTATATATTATATGTATCTATATCTGTATCTGAATATGCAATTATATCTGTATCTTTATCTATTTACACATTTCTATTTGTTTCTGAATTTATATCTTTACCAGTATCTGTATCTATATCTGTATTCGTATCCTTTTCTGTATCTATATCTGTATGTGTATCTTTATTTGTATCTGTATCGATGTACAAAATCTATATCTGCTTTTGTATCTGTATCTACATCTGTATCTTAATAAATATATTTGTATCTGTAACTGTATCTAAATATTCATTTATATCTGTATCTTTATATGTATCTGCATTTGTATCTATAAGTTCCTTTTCTGTATCTATATCTGTATGTGTATCTTTATTTGTATCTGTATCGATGTACAAAATCTATATCTGCTTTTG
>JBAMCR010000539.1:0-17676 GCA_037075045.1 Mulgravea parasiatica
AAATATGACATTTAGATGACATTTTAAAATTTGACATTTAGATGACATTTTGAAATTTGACATTTAGATGACATTTTAAAATTTGACATTTAAATGACATTTTGATATTTGATATTTAGGTGACATTTTGAAATTTGACATTTAGATGACATTTTGAAATTTGACATTTAGATGACATTTTAAAATTTGACATTTAGATGACATTTTAAAATTTGACATTTAGATGACATTTTGAAATTTGACATTTAGATGACATTTTGAAACTTGACATTTAGATGACATTTTGATATTCGATATTTAGATGACATTTTGAAATAAGACATTTAGATGACATTTTGATATTCGATATTTAGATGACATTTTGAAATAGGACATTTAGATGATAATTTTATCTTCAGATGACATCTTGAAATTTGACCTTTAGATGCCTTTTGGAAGACATTTCGAAATTGACAATTTGGTATATGACATTTATGTGTCTGAATTTTAATATTTAAATGATGAATGTGTGATAAATGCAGTTTTTCAAGTTTGAGTTTCTTATCTATTTCTATTTTCACGCCACCGAGAGACTTGTCACCGGCGTACATTCATTTAAACATTTGTACATACATAATAGTGTTCCCGATATAGTGGTCAATATTACCGCCCGTAACGCTGGTGAACCGGGCTGAATTCCCCGTCGGGCGGGTGTGATGATAGATTAACATTATGTACATATGTATTTACATACATACATGCAAAAAGGTGCGAAGTCGCATGGAAAAACAAAAAAGTTAGGAACAAAGAGTTTTCAATTAATTTTCCCATTTTCCGATGGAATTTTCCAAAATCGTTTCTTAGTGCTCACCTACACCATATTAGGAAGCTACTGTGAATTTTGCCGATTTTTAGCTTTACGGTTTGGGCTGTGGAATAGTCACTATTACTATTACTATGAGCTCAAACTCTTTTATATATATAGATTGTAGAATCTCTAGATATCTGAAGCTATCTCTCTGTCTCTCTCTCTCTCTCTCTCTCCCTCTCTCTCTCTCTCTCTCTCTCTCTCATACTTTTACCTGTACACTAAATCGTCAATTAAAATTAACTTTATTATTTTTCTAAAAAATATTTCGAAATTTCTCAAAAACTCTTCATTTAGAAAATGAGTTCAACAGGATGGAAAACAAAAATAAAATGGCTGCTACTCGGTTTTAGCTGATTTTCGATTTTCGACAATTTCCGCTAAAGTTTTTCCAAAAATACCGAATGAAAAAACTGAAAATGCTAACAATTTCCACTTTATAGCTCTTACGTTGATTATTTTGACCATGATTCTGACCATGGCCAAAAAGAGCTAAAGCTCACACAAACACATACATACGAATGTATATATGTGTATATGCTTACAATATAAATAAATTGCAAAGAATCTATTAATGTCAGTTTTCGAAATGTTTACGTAATATATTATCCGTGCTTCCTTCTTTATAATGAATCGCCCATGAATTGAAAATGTTTTTGTTTTTTTTTTCACGTTTTACCAAAATAGAAAAGCTTAAAAAACTTGAAATTAAAACAAAGCAATATCGGGTATATACATATAACGGAATTATATAAAATATATGTGAAATTAAAACAAAGCAATATCGGGTATATACATATAACGGAATTATATAAAATATATGTGCTCTTAATTAACTTATATTTTTTTATACAAAAAAAGAAATTATATATTTATATTTATGATGATGAATCGATGACTTACCGGGAAAAGCGCTGAACTCGACTGCGGAGTGCGAGATTGAGATTACATATGGTAATTGCCGGGAAGGGCATATTGCCAGTCAGACGCTGTTTGGCGCTCGTCGAGATGATGATGGGCGAGGCGCTCCACTTGATGTACACGTTGGATATGAAAAATGCCGCCAAGATGACGAGCATCACAAAGGTTAAGCCAAAGCAGACTCTGAAAAAGAGAAAACCGGGTATGCTCGACTAAAATAATACCGTATATAATTTTCAAATTAATTTAAAACAAAAAACAAATAAAAGACAAATTTGTAATAATTTAACTCAAACAAAAAAAAAAGAAAAACGAACCAAAATAAAAAAAAATACAGGGTATGCTATAGTTGTTCAGTTGAAATTGTAACCAACCGCTCTAATAGGGTAATACGCTCTTCGGCTATATACTTGAGTCCATGCAGGGAACTGCTCTGTAGATAATATTTGATGCTCCTTTTGATCGTTTCACGGCTGCACGGCGTCTGCTGATCATCATTTGAATCATCACTGTGACTGTGACTGTGACTCTGACTGTGACTGTGATTGTGATTGTGAATTTGGTCACGCTGCGTTTTACTAACCGCCAACAGATGGCGCGTTCGCTTTTGTGCATAACCCTGATAGATGCCCATAATGTAACTAAGCCCAGACACGGCCACGCTAGCCGCCTTTATACCGTTATACCATGATACCGTGATACCGTTATAGCAGCAAATCGATCCAAGCCACAGCTCATCAGGCTTAATCATGTTGTCTCTGGGCAAATACCAAAAGGGCAGCGATAACTTTGAAATCTAAATTGAATTGCTCCGCCACGTTTGCTGGTCGGTCAAACGCTGCTTAATGGACACCACAATATGCATAATAGAGGGGGAGTGGCGGGGGGAGGAGGGCAGGGATTAGATTAGGAAGAAGAAGAAGAAGGGGGCGTGACAGTTGCAATATTTGCCACCAAAGAGTGCAAATTATGCAAATGCAATGACATTTCATTTAAATGTTTAAAGGCAAGTACATACATATATACAACAAACGTATATATATATGTATATATACATATGGTATGTACATGTGCGTGTTTGTATGTATGTATGTACGCCAACTGGTAATCCGGTCATCTAGCCACATGGACCACCTCCATATGGTGTCTGGAAGTCTATAAAAATAGCTGAGAGCATAAAATACGAGTACAATTTATAAACAATTCTAAGGTAAGAGCAAAAACAACAAAAACAAGCAAACAAACAAACAAACAACAACAACAACAACAACAAAAAACAACAACTAGAAGAAAAGTATCTGAACTTCAAGCAAAACGAAAATAAGAAAAATTGAAACTAACCAAAGCAAACGAAATTAAAAAAAAAAAAAAATTAAACTCAAACTAAAAATGAAAATGAAAATAAAAACAATAACAATAACAATAGCAAAACCAACAGCAACAAAATTCTTTGTAAAACAACAACAACAACAACAACAATAAAATAGAACTCAAAAGGTCTTAACATTAAAAGCCCATTGAGAACTGTGGCCATGATTTTCCATCTCTGTTTCATTTCGGGATTTAAGAATTTAATTGGACTGAAAATTGAAAATTGAAAATATACAATATGTTATATAATGTATAATACACACATATGTACACATACACATGTATATAGTATAATAGTTTCATTGAATTTTTGTTTAATATCATTAAGTGAAACAATCTGACGTTAAATTTTCAAAAAAAAATATAAATTAACTTTTATGTATTATAAGTATCATATCGCACTACATATGTACATACATACTATAAACACACACATATATATGGGGCTATGTATGTGTTTAATTATTACTTACACGCAAAGAAAATAAAATATGCAATTTTAGTTGTTATTTTGCAAACAACGAACTTAATATTAATATTAATATTTACACAAAAGCGTACTCATGTTATCTATGAATTCATTGAAATCTTAATTAAATATTTATTAAGTACATTTTAATTATAATTATCATCATTTATAGTACATACTAGTAGTAACAACAATTTGTAGAAAATTATACAAATCAAAAATATCATTAAATACATACATATTGCATATATATATATATAACATTAAACCAGAAAATTGATTTCAATTGAAAAATTATCATACTTTCAATAAAAAATAATATAAATCAAGAGAAATATTTTAAATTTAATGTTTTCAGTAATTTTTATATACAATATATTCTGTAAATTCTTAATATATATGTATATAACATATATGTATGTACAATATATAGTTCAAAAGATATAGTATCTATGATTCAGATTTTATATAAACAAAGGAAACAATATTTCGATAAATTCGCATTTCATGCCTATTTCATATTCATTTCACAGTTAATTCTATTAACTATATATGTATGTATGGTATGTACATGGTATATTCATTAATTTCTTGTTTATAAACAATTAAACAACTAAATATTTTCACTATGAATAATACTGTAGCAAAATCAGTACAAAATATAATATTATATTCTTTTCTCTTTTTTCTCTTTTTGTTTTTGTTTTTTGTGTTTTGTTTTTGTTTTTTCTTTTTTTCTTGTTGCTAATACTAATTGTTAAACTGAAAGAAATCAACGTTGAGATCCAATATGGCCGCATTTGTGGGTGTCTCCTTCATGCTGAGCGCCTCGACCGCATTATCGCTAGCATGATCGTAATGTGGCAGCATAGCACCAGCAACATGGTCAACTGTGGGTGGCGCTACGGCAACTGGTGGCTGCATAAGATCACCGACATTACGCAACAGACTCTCTTCAGACGGTGGCAGCAATTTGCCACCAGCAGATAGATTCAGTCGCTGAGCTGCCTCATCGGTCAGCGTCTCATCCATTGACATGCTCATGCCCGGATAATCCACCAGATTGCGAGCTATTGGCACCGCACTATTGTGCAAAAGTTGTTGAACCTCTGGTTCCGGTGTGGGCGCCTGGGCCGATTCCATTGCTGACATGTCCAACGCGTACTGACCCTCGGGAATGCCAAGAACGCGTGAAATGCGCGAATTAACAAAGTGCAGGCCCGAGGTATTCCGTATGAGGCGTGTGCTACGCAGTTGCAGCTGCTCAACAAAATCATTTAGTTCGTGTAAAAAAAGATCGGCACGCTGCTCTTCGCTGAGATGACCATGACGCTGCAACTGTGCGGTGAGCAGGCTAAATAGCATTGGCACATTGCTTTGGACCATTTGATGCTGCAGTTGCTGTGCTTGCGGCAGCTCCTGCTGCTGTTGATGGGCGGCAATAACGCTAGGCATATGGTCAGGAAACTTAACATAATGACGTTGCAGGCGGCGACCCAAAAATATCTTATTGCAGCCCAGACAAATTGAGTTGGGCGGCACGGCACGACATGTTTTAATCGCAGTTGTGGGATGCATTACCGGCGCAAGGGCTGTTAAAGCCGTGGATGGAGCACGGTAATCTTTATCCCTCAATTCGGCTGCGAGCATTTGAGATGAACTGGACGCTGGTGCCGTCGGCTGTGACAATGCCGCTCGGACAATGCGACCGGAACGCGTGCGTAACATTGAATCTGTAATTGTTGCTGGCAATGGCTCACTCATTTGTTTATTGATTTTATCATGAATAGGTGCCGCAATGGACGTTGCAGCCGATGCAGGTGGTGTAGTTGCTGTTGCCGTGCGTTTTCTGGAACGACTCAGTTTGGAAGTTGAAGTCAAGGGACGACTTCGATCAGCCGAAAGCATGCCCATACCTACAGGATCCATGCAGCGATAAATGGTCTTCTGATTTGTTTCAGAATCGGTGCGCACCACTTCGTTTCGTTTACTAAATATAAAAAAGTAAAGGAAAAACAACTATTACAATATTCCTTATTTATTTAGATTTAAAAAATCCCTCACCGATCGATAACAATGTGATCCTCCTTGGCCATACGATATAGATTGTAAGCTAGCTTCGTCAATGAATCGCAATCCTTGTTGGCAACATTAATCGTCTCAGAGGCAATGCCTATAGCACCTCCAGCGAATTGATAGCATTCTGACAGATCTGGTGGCGCCTCAACAGCTGATGGCAATAAGTCCACACAATGTAGCAAAGATTGATGGTAATCGCCGCTATTGCTACTATTATTATTATTATGATTATGATGATTTTTATCATTATTATTGTTACTGCTATTATTGTTATTATTATTGCCAATGTTATTATTACTATTATTATTGTTTTGCTGCTCCGCTGCCGCCGCCTGCAACTGCATTACGGCGTTATCCAGCTGCTCGTCCGGCAAATCGAGCGCAAAACCAAGCAGCGCATCCTTATGGAAATTGCAATTATTGCTGCTTGACTCGACGCTAACGCCGTTAAGCGGTCCAAGTAAATTTTTCATTGTTTTCCATGTAAAAATCCACTATGCAAATCGTGGAAATTCAAATATCACGCTTTTTGGTTAATTTGAAAGAGTTAAAAAAAAATGGAAAACATTTACAACTACTTTTTGCCATTGACATCAAAGATCGAATACTTGCAATCGATAACAAAATAAACTGCTCCACATCACTGTGTTTTGAAGTGAAAACCCTTTTTAAGAAAGTTATGGAAATTGAATAAATATATATATATCACTAAATAGTTCACACTATATATAGTATTTAGTAACATATATTTAATATTTTTGTATTTGCAAATATCGCTTTCAATAATATCATATATCGTGCTCCGCAGTATCGGAAATTAAATTTGATATCGACCTATCGATAAAATATCAACAATTGTAGGTGTTAACATTAGCGAATATTAAGACCGAAAAGTGAAACCGCAAACTATATTAAAAGAGATAAAGTCAGTGTTTAATATTTTTAATGCACAATTAAACGATCTCAAAGCCGTTTATTTGTTGGTGACAAGCAAAACGGAAACTTGTGCCGCCTGGCCCCCCACCTACTCCCATTCGACACAGTCTCCACCCACATAATATTTTTTTTTGTTATTGTTTTTTGTTTTTTTATTATTATTATTGGAGCCGCAAGCACTTTAATCAAAAATAATGTCAAAAAATAAATTAAATTTAGTTTTGCCGCCGGTAAATGTGGATGCAAATGTTGCTGCCGCACAGGTGGCACCAACGCCGCCATTTAAAACGCCATCGGGAACAGAGTAAATATTATTTATATATACACACATATGTATATTCGATATACATATACATTTTAAGATTCCAACAATTTTATTTTGGTTTTATATCCATCCAACCGTCCACAATGCAAAGAAAATATTCAGTCTTGTTGTTGCCATTGTTATTGTTGTTAATTAAAATGACGCACACATTGAAACCTCACGCACTCACATATACATAACGGCATGTAAATGCATATACATATATACATATGTTATGCATACAACAATAATATAATATCATAGTTGGACACCGAAGGGGAATACCGACAGATCTCGTAGGACCGAAAATGCGATTGAAATGATTATAAAAAATTTGGAAAATAATATAACATGTATTTTACCGGCTGCCAAAAATGTTTATAAATATTTGACAATAATTCGTTAAATGAACGCAAATTAAAGAAGAAATTATGTGCAACATATTTAATGTATCCTTGTAACTTCCACAAAAATAGTATTCAAATCAGTTAGAGAAAGAATTGATTTTCTTTGCATTTCCCAATAAACTCTCCTATCATCCTTGTCCAAATTAAACCATCATCCAAAATGTTATTGCTGCTTTTTGGTTTTGTTCTACAAAAATTCATTAAAAGTTAAATTAAAGAACACACAGTTTGCTGGGGAAACCAAAAACGAGCATCGATGCATTAACCGAAACACTGGAAGGCTTGGATATGGATGATACCGAACGGAAACGCATCAAAGTCTTTCTTAGTCAAAAGGAGAAAATTGGTGAACTATTCGAGGAGGATCTGGAAAAACTGGGTGAACTTGGCTCTGGTAATGGTGGCGTTGTGATGAAGGTGCGCCATACGTTAACACATCTGATTATGGCACGCAAACTCATCCATTTGGAGGTTAAGCCGGCAATCAAGAAACAAATTTTGCGTGAACTAAAGGTGCTCCATGAATGCAACTTTCCACATATCGTTGGATTTTATGGAGCATTCTATAGCGATGGCGAGATAAGTATTTGTATGGAATACATGGATGGCGGTTCGCTTGATCTCATACTGAAGCGGGCTGGTCGAATACCGGAATCAATACTCGGACGCATAACGCTAGCGGTCCTCAAGGGTCTCAGCTATTTGCGTGATAAGCATTCGATAATCCATCGCGATGTGAAGCCAAGCAACATACTCGTCAATAGCAGCGGCGAGATCAAGATCTGTGATTTTGGCGTTTCGGGGCAACTGATTGACTCGATGGCCAACTCCTTTGTGGGCACGCGCAGCTACATGTCGGTCAGTTAATCCATTTCATTATAAATCTAACAATAAATCTTTACCATAAATTGTAAGAAAATATATTTTTGCAAATATATATATATATATATATATATATATATATGCATTCCTATGGATCATAGCCATGATTTAAAAGAATTATTTAAAATAATTATTAAAAATGTTATTCATCTTTATAGCCGGAACGATTACAGGGTACGCATTATTCGGTACAGTCTGACATTTGGTCGCTTGGCTTATCCCTGGTGGAGATGGCTATTGGCATGTATCCGATACCACCGCCAGAAACAAGTACACTGGAAACCATATTCGCCGATAATACCAATGAAGATGGTAATCAAACGATATTGGAGCCAAAAGTAATGGCAATATTCGAACTACTCGATTATATTGTTAACGAGCCGCCACCAAAGCTGGAGCATAAAATATTCTCAAATGAGTTCAAGGACTTTGTTGACATCTGCCTCAAAAAGCAGCCCGATGAGCGTGCCGATCTCAAGACATTGCTGGTGAGTAAAGTTTAAAGCATCTATAAATAGATATAATATACATATGTATATATTATATTATATACACAAATATGTATGTACATATATATAATTATTATCCATTATTTTAGAGTCATCCATGGATAGGCAAGGCCGAGGTGGAGGATGTGGACATATCGGGTTGGGTGTGCAAGACAATGGATTTGCCCCCGTCTACGCCGAAACGCAATACATCGCCCAACTAATTGACATTCCTTTCTTTCACACAAACACTCATGTATCGCGCACACACTCACATATATACATATGTTATTTATTTGTATGTAATCATGTAATTGTTGTAACTCTCCTCTTCTCTTCTCCCTCTTTGTGTGCTTGCGTTCGTTGTCTACATACGCATAACAATGTCAACGAGTAAAATGAAGAACGGATGTAAACAAAAACAACAATAAAGAAAGCCAGAAAACGTAATTGCAAATACACTTAAAATAAACAAAACACAACAAAACAAAACAAAAATCAAGTAAATGTAAGAAAATTTGTAGAAGTTATCTGAATTCAATCTAAATGCAACCTAAATAGTCGAATTTTAATATATTAAGAATCAGAAATAGATATATTTAAAAAAATCTGCTGAAGAAGACTATATATGTACATATGTATTTACGAGGATAATATACCTAATAGGTTTTTCTTCTAAGTGTTATATACATACATTTTGAATGAATTTTGATTTTTTTTTTTTTAATTGCAGTAGGCCTGGAGTGAATGCTCGAAAAATATACGTAGTATTTATAGGATAGTTATTTTAGAATTCATTCGTTTACAAGCAAATCTAATTAACAGCACTAAATTTTATCTCAATTTTGTCCCTTTGTTTTTTTGTTTGTTTTTGTTTTCTAATATTTGATTATTTATTCATCAAATCGGTAATTTCTGGGAGAAAAAAATGTCTAATTTTCTAAAAGCATTTAAATTAGTACAAAATGTTGTTAGCGGATGTCGCTTGGCTCAAATCCGCCGTACCTTAAGTCTCGGTTCTATCAAGCTCCAAAATTTGAAAGGCGAACCATTGAAGGAAATGGCCCCCGCGGAAGGGAAACCAACATCTCCGCATCCAGAAGGTCTAACTCGAATTCAGCGTAGTCTAGTGGAATTCATTACAGCTGAAATATTGGAGGAGCGCCGCGTCCAGTTGCAATTGGAACCACCATACAAAATTGATAAATTTCAGGCCAAGTTTACTGGATCCAAGGTGGAACTAACCCACGAATCGCCCAATGAGCGCATTAATATATTCTTCAATGTCAGCAAAAGTGTACCACGTCGTGCCGATGAAACTAGCGATCTATCTCCGCTGCGAAGCTATCCAAACTTTGAAATACTCATCCGCAGGAACAATTTGGTACTTTCTTTACTCTGCGTCTTCAATCCCTTGGCATTTGAGGATATAGAACCGGACCCTTTGGATCAACAGCCATCGGGAAATGAAGTGTTTGAGATACAGGACCTGTCGCTATATGACCAAGGATGGAACGATAGCTGTTTCACAATTGATGCAGCATTAATTGATGACAATCTACATAACATGATTCTAGACATGCTTGAGGAGAAGGGCATTTCACAGCAGTTTGCTCGTAAGCTATCCAATATGGCCACCGCACGCGAGCATGCCTTGTATATTGAGTTCCTGGAGAATCTCTCGAAGTTCACTGTTGGCTTGCCGCAGCCTATCAAGGATACAAAATAAGCTCTTCAATAGTCAAAATCAAAAGTATAATTGTCATCAATATTAAATAATAAATGGAATTATAATATGTATGTATGCATGTTTATTTCATCTTACAAGCAGGCGCACAATAGTGTTGAAATAGTTCAAATATTGCGCGCTTCAACATGTATCTAACCGCTTTCTGACAATCTGGCAACGTCATAAGCAAAACCTAGTTAGATATTAAGCTTAATTTGGCAACGCCGTAAACTGTCACGGCCCAAACAAAATAAAAACAATAAACACACGGATGCTTATTATTTTTATTATTGTCTTTTTACGCTAATGTGCCAAAAATATAAATATATATATACCTATTATAATTTGCTGTAGGTAGTTATGTATATTCAGTGTTCAATTCTTATACGCATTTAAAAAATTACAAAAAAAAAAAAAAGAATTGCCTACAAGTGAAATGCCAACAGCTACCGCAGCAGCACCATCAACAACAGCCAGTGCGGAAACAAAGCAACAGCACAGTTCCTCTTCACATTCCCTCTCGCAAGAGCAAACGAACGCAGTAAAAGTTCTTTGTCTGCACGACGCTTCGTAGCAGCAGCAACAGCACCGCCAGCAGCAGCAGCAGTAGCGACGACGACGCATATAACGAAAGCCTGGATGCATGCGTAAAGAAACAAAAACAAAAAAAAACATTTTGCAGTTGCAGCTAAACGTTGACGTTGACGTTGACAGCGATCGCGATCGCGACAGCGCGCTGTAATAGTTGGAAGTTGCCGAGTGTGTCTGCGTATGCACATACATGCATTCATACATATATGTAGTATATATGTGTGAGTGTATGTATGCAATAGTAATGTATGTATGTGCATGTGAAATGCAAGTGCAGCTAAACAAAGCAAAAGCTTACCACGCGCCATAACAACAACAAGAGACAAACAGTCGATCGAATTGAGCGCTGCAACGCAGACGTACGCGTCGCGTCGCGTCAATAAACAAAAGAAAGCTGGCTAAGACTGAGTAATAACTGTAATAGTGGGGAGTAAGGGAGTTAACGCAATTTAATTAATATAAGTAATTGATTAATCAAATCAAAAGAAAAGCATTTTAAACAAAAATGTCATCTGTGAATGTTAACCAAAAAGAGAGTCCCAGCCGCGATTCAACTGCATCCACTTCGGGCCACATCTCAATGATGGCCGAAAATACGCTAGAATCATTATCACGCGATTATAGCCTGGTTAGCCTCAATTCAGCTGGCAGCCAGGACGAATTCTTTCGATGTCGCGATCATGCCGACAGCGTCCTGAAGCGAATGCAATTATACGTCGATAGCCAGCAGCTGTGCGATGTTGTCCTCATAGCTGGCATCGATGGTAAACGGTAAGTGCATTAACATTTGATAGACCTACAAGATACCTTATCTTTTCTTTTTTTGGTAATAATAATATAATATATCTTTTGTTTCTTACGGTGATAAGCAACTTTTTGTGTTATAAATTTTTTTTTAATTCGTAAATATTTCTTATTTCATATTCTTTTTTTTTTTTAATATACCTACAACCATCTGTGAATTAGTTAATTTATTTATTTATTAAATGTGTAACACCTTCATTACTATTGCAACTATTATTTTATTACATTTAATTTTTTTTTTTGCTTATGAAATTTGACACCGATCTCTCGATCTTTACATACATACATGTATGTAAATTCGTTTATATTACAGTCGAGTCCCGATAATTCGAAATGGCAAAGGGATCGTTCGGTGACACAAAAAAAAAACCCACATACTAAGCGAAAATAGTGAGAAAAATACATGAAAGTCTTAGCTTATATAGAGGTATCTCGCCGTCATAACCGTCTACAAAAGCTTATGGTGATTTAACTACAAAATATGTTTCATTGTATTACGAATTTAAGGGGGTTACGAATCAAAATTTCATTTTATAAGAGGTTGAATTTCTTTTGCGTTGTCAAAGATATTACGAATTAACGAGGGGACCAAAATGTATGAAAATTTTACGAATTAGCGAGAATTTTTCAAGGGGAAATAAATTTTTACGAATTATAGAGGTTTTCGATTTAGCGGGGGACAGATTATCGAGACACGACTGTATATCATATAGAGAACGATCGGCTCAAGGTAAAAATCTTGACGTAAGTCTATCATACCCTATTTGAATGAACTTACGGTATATGTATCTACATGCATATGCATGTGTATGTATAAAAAATATCTAAAGCAGACAAAGAATGGAAAGTTGCTGCAATGCGCAAAAGCAATTTTCCGCACCCACATTTTCAGTCCCCTGAAGCCCTAGCCACAATCACAGAGCAACCTATTCCAACTCATTAGCAATTCACCATCCGGAATATGCCCGTACGCCCCCCTGCCCATACACCCGTCCTGCGGTTCGTCTGACCTTCAGTTTGGCGCTATTCAGTCGTACAGTTCTTTGTCTCTGTGTCGCATTTGCACACCAGTTTCCACAGTATCCAATAGCAGCGCAACAGCATCGCAGTCGCCGTCGCCGTCGCAGCCCCATTCACAGACGCAATAGCAATCGCAGTCGTAGTCGCAGTCGCAGCAACGCAATAGCAACAGTAAACACATCGCTGCTCTGCACTAATTGCGTTTGTTGTGTTGTGTACGCCTTCTCTCTTTCTCTTTATTTCTTTGAGAGGCAATTGATCGGCTGAGCGCCATGCAAGAGACAGAGATAGACAGCAAAATAGAGTAAATGATTGATGGGCTTTGCACAGTGGATCACAGCTCATTTGTTTTGCCTGTTTATTTTATATTGTATAATAATAATATGTATATAATTTAAAATTAATAAAACCATTTGAACTTCAGTACAAATTATTATTATATTTTATTTATAATATGTATATAGTATATACCACCCTATATTAGCTAGAAAGTTAGAAATCTATTATAAAAAAATGTATTAAATCAATTTGAATTAATTTCAATTAATATTTAATTTACAAAAGAAAAAAAGTGTAGTCACGTTTATAGAAAACTGATCAATTTTTTATATACTATTTCGATTTTTATAGAGTGCCTGCCCATCGATTGGTGCTTTCCGCTTCCAGTGCATATTTTTCGGCAATGTTTACGGGATCGCTGCGCGAGACCAAGGAGCACGAGGTGACACTAGGCGAGGTACATGGCGATGCGCTGCAGCTGTTAGTCCAGTACTGTTACACAGGATTCATTGAGCTGCGAGAGGATACAGTGGAAACGCTACTGGCCACAGCATGCTTGTTGCAGCTAAACGCTGTGGTGACTGCTTGCTGCAATTTCCTGGCCCGCCAGCTGCACCCGTCCAACTGTCTGGGCTTCGCATTTTTTGCGGAGCAGCAGAGTTGCACGACCCTGCTTCGATTGGCACAGGCATATACATGCCAGTATTTTATGCAGGTGTGCCAGAATCAGGAGTTCTTCCAGCTAAACGCCGATCAGCTGGGCAAGCTGCTGTGCAGCGATGATCTCAATGTGCCATCCGAACAGGATGTCTTCCACAGTCTGATGTCCTGGGTGCGACATGATGCGCCCAATCGTGAACAGCACATTGCCGAATTGTTAGCTTTGGTGCGTCTGCCGCTGCTGCAGCCGTCATTTATCATGGATCACGTGGAGAGCGTGTGCGGCGCCAACGAATGCCAACAGCTGGTTATGGAGGCATTTAAATGGCATCTTATGCCTGAGCGCCGTTCACGTATTGCCACCGAGCGCACCACACCGCGCAAATCTACAGTTGGGCGTCTTTTGGCTGTAGGCGGTATGGATGCCCACAAGGGTGCTATCACCATTGAAAGCTACTGCCCGCGTCTGGATAAGTGGACGCCTTGGAAGCATATGACTGGTCGCCGTTTGCAATTTGGCGCTGCCGTTATGGAGGATAAACTAATTTTGGTGGGCGGACGCGATGGCCTCAAGACATTGAATACCGTGGAGAGCCTGGACTTAAATACAATGGCATGGGCACCATTAAATCCTATGGGTACGCCGCGTCATGGTCTAGGCGTAGCCGTATTGGAAGGTCCTCTGTATGCAGTGGGCGGGCACGATGGCTGGAGCTACCTGAACACCGTTGAGCGGTAAGAAATAAAATTTAAAATTAATTATCCAATCACGTATTGCATTCATTTACAGCTGGGATCCAATAGCGCGCACCTGGAGCTATGTGGCACCCATGTCATCGATGCGTTCAACAGCTGGCGTTGCTGTGTTAGGCGGTCGCCTTTATGCGGTAGGCGGACGCGATGGATCTGTCTGTCATCGTTCCATTGAATGCTATGATCCGCATACCAATAAATGGAGCCTGCTAGCACCAATGAATCGACGTCGTGGCGGCGTTGGTGTACGTATATTAATCAATTAAAAAGTAATTGGATTGCTTCAATTGTTGAAGTTAATGTTCTCCTTAGGTGACTGTGGCAAATGGTTATCTATATGCATTGGGCGGACATGATTGCCCGGCCAGCAATCCTATGGTTTGCCGCACTGAAACCGTCGAACGCTATGATCCGGCCACAGATACCTGGACATTGGTATGTATGCCATATGATATTCCCATGAACATACATATATATAAAATCATTTTTATTTTTATTTTGTTTTTTTTTTTTTTTTTGATTTTGAAATAGATTTGTTCGCTGGCGTTGGGACGCGATGCAATTGGCTGTGCTTTGCTTGGGGATCGCTTAATTGTGGTTGGTGGCTACGATGGGAATCATGCGCTCAAAAATGTTGAAGAATATGATTCTGTGCGCAATGGATGGAATGAATTGGCCCCAATGTCATTTCCACGTGCCGGTGCCTGTGTTGTTGCCATACCCAACGTTATACCGCCAGCAGCTCCACAGCCGCCGGCCAGTGCTACAGTTTAGTTCAACTTTAATTAATTGTTCGTTGTCGTTGCTATTGTCGTAGTATAAGTGTGTATGAGCTGCACTACGAATCCAAAATGTTGCTGCTACTACTACTACTACTACTATTATTATTATTATTATTTCTATTATTATTATTATTTCTATTCCTATTAGCTATTTAAATTATTTACTCACACGTCTGTATACTGACAAATGACAAGGACGGACACTTTGTGCTACATCCCGACCTGACCTGACCTAACTCAATCTGGACATAACCTCATCTAACCTAATCTAATCAAAAATAATTTCATCATTTCTTTTTCGTTCCGCTCTTTTCTAATCCGATTATTTTATTTATATATTTTTTGTTTCGTTTCCTTTTTCAAATGTAATCTCATATTTAACGATAATCCCTGCGCAAGTGATACGAAAATGCATGTTGTATCAGGAATGTTTTTGCTTAATATTTGATCCATTCCATTTAATATTAATTTTTCCAATTTAATTCGTCTTCTCACATTCCATTTTCATATTTATATTTAAATGATGATTGTGACGCGTTTCCTGTACAACTTCAATTTATTCGCAATTCCATTATCCATAAAAATCGATTTAAAAAAAATGCAATTTTTGAATTCGAAAGCTTCGCTTTTAGAATAACTTTTGTTTGTTTGGAGAGGAAAATTCTAAAAGGCAAAGTTTATGATTTTCGAACAAACATAAAGAATAGAATAATTAAACATGAATTGTTTTAAGTTTAGATTCTAAATAGATGTAGATACATTTACATACAATACTATGACTGCATTTAAATTGAAAATTTTCCAAAATGTTTTGAGTCTGAGCATGTATTGCGGTACTCTATGTGTATGAATAATAATGTAATTATCATCATTATCATGTTCGTGCACTTCATTTACATGTATGTACGTTTACATATACAGGTGCATGTTTTACCTGGTGGCAGCTCACATACATATAGACAAACAACATACAACATATCAAGTGATTTATCCGTATGTTATACATATAAGACTGTGCTACCGCCAATTAATTTCCTAAATAATCAATTTACAGTGAACATTCGTTAGAGTGAACCAAATAATATCGACTATGTTGTTTATTATTAACTACAACTAAAACTAAATTTTAAAACGTAAATTAAACACTTTTTAAGGCAGCTCCTGAGGCTAAAATGAACTAAGATATTTATATTTATTTGTAGTCTCATTGTTTTAAATTAATTCACTCTATCAAACGCACACTGTATGGTAAATGCATGCACATGAAGTGTACGGCGAATATGTTGGTTACTATCTACATACATAAACTAAATTTTTATAATATACTACATTTAAACATTATAGTTTTTAACATTATAGTTTTTAGTTAGTGCAAATTTATATACAAAAACAAAACAACAACAACATTCATGAATTATATTTGAATATGCGTATGAATTATTTTACGGCTTCGGCTGTTTATGTTGCACCCCTCTATCATTATAATTTTGCGTACATATTGTATATGATGATTACAAGCATTTATTTATAATTATTTTATTATTGTTTTCTTTCTTTTTCTTCTCAACGTTTATTTTTTTTTTCGTTTTTCTCCCTCTTTCTTTCTCTCTCTCTCCTACCGCGTTTTCGCGAATATTTATAGAAAAAGAAGAAGTGGAAGCCAGTCAGATTGGATCCAATCTGCTATAGGCGACGTAGATCCGTCGAATTTGTCGACTACTATCATATGTAATTGCAGAAAAACAAAAATACTATTTAATATTAAGGAAAGCAAAAAACAAAACAAGATTTAAAAAATATCAAACGAAAGCCAACGCAAATGGTAACTTTTAAATATAATGTCGTATTATTTTCTACAATCATATATTTTTACACAATCAAAACAAAATACATTACGCATAAATTTATACACTAAATATGTATTTTTTGTAATAAAATATATTCATTATTTATACGTTGCTAAATGCAATAAAAAATGAATTTAAATACAATACTCGACAACTTTTTAATTGCCCCTCGTTAATGTACTTATAAAAGTATTTAAATATATTCGATAATATCGTTAGTATTTTTAACCAACTCGGAATAAAGCAGTGGAAAGCTAAAATTAAAGTGGATCTGCTTCGTGGGTCTGAGGTCCACACCCGAAGTCAATCGCCGAAGCAACGATAAGGTGTGCAGACACTACACATTCACTTAGCTTACCTCTAATTTTTGCCAAGTTTGTCCCATCTACGTGTTGAATGGTTAGTGGTGGTATTTTAAATAAA
The DNA here is from genome assembly GCA_037075045.1 of Mulgravea parasiatica. Taxonomy (NCBI): domain Eukaryota; kingdom Metazoa; phylum Arthropoda; class Insecta; order Diptera; family Drosophilidae; genus Mulgravea; species Mulgravea parasiatica. The sequence continues at coordinate 17,593 of JBAMCR010000539.1, forward strand.
ACTAAATTTTGTTATGGGCGGTTATCGATAGTGGCGATATCGTGACCCGATATAGCGCCACCTATGAGAGGAGAATGCGCGCCA
>JBAMCR010000540.1:0-17673 GCA_037075045.1 Mulgravea parasiatica
ATATATATGTATATATATATATATATATATATATATAATTCATGTATGCGAGTGTCTGTGTGAGCCGCAATTATGAGCAATTATGACAAAAAAAAAGGAATCAAATAAAAACTAAACAGAGAAATAAAAGGAGGGAGAAAAAGAAAGAAAAACAGCCGAAAAACGAAAACAATAAAAATAAAAAAAATAAAAAAAAGCGACAGCCATTTCAGGTGTTTATCATGCAATTCGGGATTCCGATTCCAATTCCGATTCCGATTCCTATTCGGACTTGCACTCGGACTCGAATTTCGATTCGGAGTCGGATTTGGAATGGGTGGGGTTAAGAATTGGAGAACGAAGTGGACTTAAAGCGGAATAAATACAAAATAGGATTCCTCAAGTTAAATGTGCGAAAATGAGAATAAAATTGAAAGAGCTGTAAAAATGAAAAGCATTTAAGTTAATAAATTAATTTCAAATCAGGATTTAGAATGGGATTATCTGTTTATAAATTATTTTATTTACTATAAAGATGATGTACAATTATTTAAAACGAATCAAGGGAATACATTATGCTATTTAAAGAAAGTTTCTTATTTATATTTTTTAATTGTTGGTTATCTTTATAGACATAGTTCACACAATTCCAGAGATAGAGATAGATCATTTTGTTTGTCATACTTTATACATATCTATGTACTAAATGTATTTATTTTTTTTCGTATTCATGTGTGTACATATTTATATGTATTTCTATACATATTTATTTTCCTTATTTGATTGCCATGAAAGTGAGACAACAAATGCCACATAAATCAACACCCAAAATCGAAAATCCCGCCTTATCTCTGACACTAACTGCATTTCAATTCATAACAATTAACTTGAACAACGAACAAAACAAGTCTCAATCTTTGCCTGTGCAATGAGAGAAAAACTGTATCTTTCTAATGGGTGGCTGTGGAGAGGGGGGAGGGGGGACAAAGAGAGATTAAGATTGAAGCTCAGTGCTTCTAATCATCATCAACAAGCAAGAAGCAGCAACACAACGGGGCCAACGGGTTCAGCACGTTTTTTTATTTAGCTCGTTTTGATAGTCTTTGGGCCTTGGGGTCTGGTGGTCAGAAAGATGAAGAGTGTGTGTGTCTGGTGGGGGGGGGGGGGGGGGAACTTAAACTAAAAGAATTGGTGACTTTCTGAAGCGAAATCTATTGTACTCTCCGCATTTATCAAGCACATGCGCTGACGACTCGATGAGTTATGTTATTGCACTTGAAACCTGCCACTAAATTCGATCGCCCGTTAGACGACGCTGCTGACAGCTGATGCTGTCCCCCTCCCCCTCCGCCTTTCCCAACTTGATCCAAAGAAAATATGAAAAGCCCCACTCCACTCTGCATTGTTATCATTGTTGCGCTCTGATAAGCAATTCCTCAGTCAACTGTTTCAGTTTATACCCTCTATTCCACAGACTTGAAAAACTTCCTTTGGATTATGCTTACAATTCTCAAACGGCTTCATATTTGTACTTTCTACTAAATTTATTTCAAATGTATTTGTTATTAATTTCTTTTCATTATTTGGTTAAAAGTGGAAAATGCTTGGAATATTAAACATTTATTGTATATTTGGCAGAGTGTCCTATTTTAATTATTTATTTTTGAAGTTATTAATTTTTGAACTTAGTTAACTTTATCTAAGTATTTTTTTAAAGTTCCCATACCGTTAAACGTTTTTTGAGTTCTTTGTTTATCCGAAAAAACATAAAAATATATTCTATAAAGAATTTGTTTATCGGAGTTTGTCAAAATAATTTATTATATTTATATTATTTAGTGTTTAAAAGTTTCAGATTGAATTAATAAATTTACATTATTTAATATATATAGTAAAAGTATACTTAGATTCATTTAAAGAGCATTCAAATTTCGTTAAGCGCTTTCTGTTTATATTTATTTTTTGACTGCCGACATTTATTTTCCTTGGCTTGTAACACGCATTTTTCGTAATTAAGCGCCCAAATTGTAATTACATGGAATTTGATTTATATATTAAAAGATATTTATGTATGTTGTGCTTCGTTTGATTGGGGTGCATATGGTCCATCCCCTTAATCGCCCCCCACCTCCTACACACACATACACACACACACACACACACACAAACACACACACTCAGACACGTTGCGACAGCTGAAAACTCAATTCATAGCAAAGACTTCTAGTAAAAGTGGCAAAAGAATTGCCTGCTTGATACCCTATAACAATTACGGGTGGCTGAAACGGGTCGCTAAATTACTTTGATAAATATACTATTAATTTATTATTAATTTCAAATAAACAACAAGAACAAGCGGGAATATTATAAAACTAAGGCGGAAAATAAGTATAATTAATAAATTCACAAAATTAATGATTATTCCATAAATTTGAATATTTTTCTGTTTCTTTTATTTCATCTAATACGAAGATGAGAAATTCAAATTTTGGATAAAATAATTGAAAATTAAACAAATATATTATGTAAAAATAATTTAAACAATAAAACAGCATGGTAAATTTTATACTCTGCATTTAGTTTATGGTGAAATTAAAAGTTATTAACAAACTGTTTACTCCTTGTGTTTATGTATGATATCCGTATGCTTCTATAGGGTATCTGCAAATTTAGCTGCTTAATATTATTATTCTTTTTTTCTGTTCTGTATCTTTTGTTGAACTATCAACACAGCGGGTTTCACTTTTGCCAGGCGTCTGCGCCTTTTGTTAGGCTCTTGATCTGTCTGTCTGTCCGTCCGTCTGTATGTTTGTCTTGCGGTCCGTTCATACGTTTTGGGCCGTCTTAATGACATGGCCCTTCATTTTCAGCCACAATGAGCTCTCTCTCTCTCTCTCTCTCTCTCTGTCTCACACTCGCTGTTTATCTGTTTCTTTGTCTGTTTCGCTATCTTTTTCTCTGGCGCTGAGACGCTTATGGGCGTTACCGCTAACTGACAGCAAGCGAGCGTTTTGAGCCAGGGCCACCATTTAGACCAGGGCTACATGAGGCGTTCTGCTGCCGTGTTTCAATGTTGTTGTTGTTGTTGTTTGTTTTTATATTGTATTTTGTTGGTTGTTCGTTTTGGCGTTCATAAATTGTTTTATTATTATATAGACTTGAAATATGGCATATATTATATATACGCATACATATATATATATATATATGTGTGTGTACATACATACATACAAACATACGCACGTGTACACATATATCCAGACAAAAGCGTCTGCTGTCAGTTTATTGGTTTAACTAATTTGAGTGTAGGACCCCTGAGTCTTGTAGGACCCTGTATACCCTACATTTATGTGGGTAATTAGCGTTTATGGATGCAGCTGCAGCTGACGATTGTCAGACAAAAATTTGTCAAATAAATTTTGCATGATTTCGATTGTTGTGTGAGCGAGTGTGTGCGTATGTATCTTTGTTTTCTTGTACTCCCCATTTTTAAAAGGGGAAACGCCACTTGGTTGACTGCTTGGGGGGAGGGGAAAGCTGGACGTAGGGGGCAATAACAATTTGCATGTAATTGCAATTCAATAAAATTTATATAAAATTCAAATTAAATGCCATACGACAGCTGTTTGAGTTTAAGAGTGCTTTTCATTTCATTTTATTTTATTTTTTATATGTATGGTATTTACATTTTTTGTTGCTGTTCTTGGTTTCTTGCACAAAATGTATGCACCCTTGCGCAATTTGAGTTATCGATAGTTATCGAAAGGCAATGCCTGTTCAAAATGTGTTGACAGACTTGCCCAAAAGCAACAAGAACAAAAAGAAAATTTAAAAAACACGATAAAACCGAATAAAGAATAAAAGATTAGGGCGGTTAGCTTCTGTTTCCCTCCAAAAAACTATTTGTCTTTTTTTTTGTTGTTTTTGTTGATTTTTGTTGAAAGCCAAATAAAACTCGACAACAATTTTGTTGTCACAAAAGGAGAACTGTCAACAGCGGCAACTTCTTGTTGTTGCTGCTGCTGCTGTTGTTCTCCTTTTTGTTGTTGTTGTTGTTGTCGTTGTTGTTGACATCATTCCCGGTACCTTTGGCAGGTTGCAGGTGCTACTTTAATCCCCGCGCTTGTTGACAAACCGTTGTGGTCCTGCGTAGGGACACATCGACAAATACGTCTCTCCACAGGCGATGCACAGTGGTTTGAAATGCTCATGCATGAGCCCAATATTCTCAAGTCCTTGCAGTTGGAAATTATTTAAGAAATTTTAACCCAGGAAATTAACAAAAATACACTTTAAAACGTGAATAATTCTTAAAGTACGTACTGTTAAATATTGTAATACAATATTAGAATATAAAATTATTCACATGTTTTTTCCTTTCGAAAATTCATAAAAATTAAATTGAATTAAAAATTTGCAATGTAAATTTCACATTTTCATCTGATTCAATGAATAAATATAAAGTTTTAATTGAATCGAGGCATTTAACAATTGAAGCACAATGCAGGGCACTTGTCTTTCGGGGCTTTCTTTTTTCGGTAGCTCAAACACAGCACACATACACACACACACACATACAACTTATGACACACATGCCATACACACACATGCCACACACACCCACACACACACACAGACACGCATTCGAAGCACCTCCATATTATCAGCTGTTGACGTCTGCAATCTTCAATATATGTATATACCACACATACCTATTATAAAGGAATACATAAACATATGCATGGTAATGTATATATGTATGTATGCGTGTATGTATGTATGTATATATGCTTTTTGTTTTTTACCCACAATACATATGGTGGCTCAGTTAGGGTCTGATTGACCAGGAGATAAACGATAAACCATTGACAATTGACGCTTCTATGGCAGAAGGCGAAGATAGTCGCTACCTCCTGAAAGGCAACACGCACAGGTGCGTCAAGGGACACCGTTTATGTTAGGGTAAAGACCAGTCGATTAAAACCAAATCTATGGGCTGAAAATGTTGGGTATCTGTGTGTAGATATTTACAAACAGATACATCAATCTGTCATACTTTAGAGCATAGGATAATTATAATAATAATAATAATAAAGAGCAACAATAAAAATAATATTAAAAAAATTAAAATATAAATAATTGAAATAAGTTCAACTTTAAGCGAATGGAATGGAAATTAAACACAAATAAAATTCAATTAAAATTAAGTAAATATAAAATAATTATGTTAATAAAAGTAAATTAATAACAAAACAAAAATAGTTCTATAAAAAATACCGGATAAATATTTTAAATTACATATATATATATATATATATATATATATATACAGAAATATATATATAATATATATTCAAGTATGGTGTTTCCATTTTAGAATCTTCTAAAAAGCTGCAAATGCTTGCACTGTCTTAAAAAAATATTTTATAAAATTTATAAGGAGTTCAACAAAATGTTGTTATTGCGATATAATTTTATTAAATTTGTGAGAAAACTTTGTGCTATAAGTTAGAGACTCGCTGTGATTTAAATTAAACAAGGAAATATTTACAAATTTGCTAGCTTTGTTTTTAATTTTTACACACAAGGTAAAAATAATAGAAATACATATATATATTTTTTTTACTCACATAAAAAATGCAGAAAAGGTGCAATGAAATTTGTTGTTTACCTTGCTTGAGAATTTAACACAATTAAACATAGACATAACTCTCTCTTGGCTAAAATAATAAGTTAATATTATATGTGATATATCTTTATTTTCCGCGATTAAAATTTGGTATTTATAAGGCTAAAAATTGCTTTTCAAATATTTCATTTGGATATTTTATAAAAATGGAAGTCCATTTTTGTGTTGTTTTTTTTTCTGTTATGTAGTGCATTTTGCCGTTGTTTTTTGTTTAGGTGAGCATTACGTAATTCGGAAGGTACTTTCTTATCTGGTACTCAGCCTTATCTGGACTGGGTCCGACGTGGCCGTCCTGGCTACGTCAATGTCAATTACAACTCAATCGCTGAGCATTTATTTCATAGCCTAAGCACACAAAATGAAAAACAAAAAAAAAAAAAACAAATACAAAAAAAAAACACAATTCATGTATATATAAATGCAGCAAAAGAAGCAGGAGCAGGAGCAGGAGTAGGAATAAGAGCAGGAGCAGGAGCAGTAACAAAGCCAAGGCCTTGCCCATCAGCTCAAACCCAGGGCTAATTGATTAGCCATTAACCTCAATATAGGAACGAGGACCTTGTTGAGACTAAAGTACCAGTGCCAAGGCAGCAGCAGCAACACCTTAGCAACATGCACACACACACGCACATACACGCACACACGCACACGCGCAGACACACATATATCACACACACTTACACAAACGTACACACTCATATAGAGAAAGAATCGGCTTAATTAGGCTTAATTATGGGCCCAGAGTTTGAAATGTTCAGCTTCGGGGCTGGCTCGTTTTGGGCCCAGAGCCAAGTAGCCTGCCAAACACTTTCAAGCCACATTAACAGCTCGTTGTTGTTTCTTATTGCCTGGGCAATAAAACCAGCCGCTGCGAGAGTATGTGTGAGAGAGAAAGAGATAAAGATGGAGAGAGGCAGCGCTAACGCATGAGAAAATTGAATTAGCTGAGCGCGTTTATACAATTTTATGTGTGGCCCCCTCTACACTTAAAGAAAACAGGCACCTATACTCAATTTTAGAGAACAAACAGCAATATGAGAGAGAGAGAGAGAGAGAGAGAGAAAGAAAGAGCGAGATATTTATTTGTAAACTGAAAAAGTTTAGAAATTAACTGTTATAGAAAAATTAAAAAAATTGTTTTCATTTATATCAAAAACTAACAACAACAAAAAAGAAAAAACAAAACTTTCCGCCTGTTCATACAGACCGCTATATTGGGTTTTCATTTTTTATTTGTGGAAATGCTTTCTTATTTTTTCGGCCAAGTGTAGAGCAGCCTTTCGGTCTTTGCATCCTTTTCACCCTCTCACCCTGTCACTCTAGCATCGGCTCACCACATCAGCCGTGGAGTGCTCAATTGGATTTGCTAAACAAACAACTTTGGTCAAAAGGTGCAAGTTTTACACGTAACGATTTGCACGTAAGAAGCTCAGAAGCTGCCAGATGATGATGAGAAAGGAAAACAAGATGAAGATGAAGAAGAAGAAGAAGAAAGGGAAAAAGAGACGACAAAGACGAAGACGGAGAAATAAATGCAGAAGAATTGACTGAGCACCGTAGATTTGGCCAGCGCACAAACGAGAGCAAATCGTTTTGTTGTCGAGCACCAGAGTACAAGGCGCTTTCTTGGCCAAGGGGAATGATGGGGTAGGGATAGCATCAGGCCGATGGTGGAGGTGGGGTGGGGTGGAGTAGGGGGAGTTAACCCACCACACGCTTACCTACCTGCGTACCTATCTACCTACCTGTCCCGCATCCATACGTGCCAAGTCTCTTCCCCCTTCTTCTCGGAGCCTCTGAAAATGCAGCACATAACCCACAGCACGTTTTAGGTTGAGCTGCGCGTGTGGTGGGCCGATTTGTTGGCTGGTCGGAGCGCGAGTCTTGGCTCCAGTTGAGGCAGTTTGGGGCTTTGGGCTTGGGGCTATGGCGCGACTTGGCCATAACAAGCTGCCAACAACTGGCGCCAAGTGCTCAATAATGTTAACGAGCTATTCAGTTAAGACAACAACAACAAAAACGACACGAAAGGAACCAAAAACAACAAAGACTACAAAAAAAAGACAAACAACCCAAACAAAAACAAAAAAACAAAAAACCAAAAGCCAAAGTCAAAGCCAGGCCCAAAAGCCCCAACTAACCAGGCAAACGTGCCACGGCCAACGAAAGTCTTCAGCCATGAGGCCGGGAGACGCGTCTTCTGGCTCAGCAAATAAAAAATAATTTGCAGTCCAAAAACGAGCCAAAGAAAAAGAAGAAGACGATGACGACGAAGAAGAAGAAAAAAAGAAGCAGCAACAGAAGATGTGCTCAAGTCGTGGGGCTGGTCCGTGTCCGAGTTGGAGACCCAAAAACTAGCCACAAACCAGGATGCCAATCCGCCTCATGTGCTGCTACACAAATATCATATATACATACTCTATGTATGTATGTATGTATGTATGTGTGAATGTATGTATGTGTATATGTATGTATGCGAGGTTTGTTCATAAACTAGCAGCAATCGCGTTTAATTAAAATATTATAAATTTTAAATCATTCAAGAGAAAACAACAAATTTACATTTAAACATTAACAAAATTAGGAATTGTGAATTAAGAAACATTAAACTATAAAAAATGAATACATTTTATTTTAGAATTTATATTATTAATTTTACAATAGACATTTTTAAAAGCTTTTAATTAAACCATTTTTTTGTAAACAAATTATTCTTTCAATTTGTTACTAACATTTTATAATTTTGACATTGTATATAGTATACAAATAAAATATTAAAATTAAATTTGACAAATAATAAATATGATTTATCTATTTTTAACAAAAAAAGATAAAAAATATTTCCATTTCAAAAAGACAGTATAAAATATTTAAAATTATAGATTATTTTAATTTACGTATTTTTTGCCTTTTGGTAAAAAATAATAGTAGCAATTATTGTTATAAATATATGTACATAACATATGTATAAATATGTTTGTATTTGTTTTATTTGTTTAAGCTAAAAAAAGTGGCAATTTTTATTATATGATATTGTAGTTAATCGTAGACTTCGAGATGTTCTTTTGACTTTATTTTATATACTTCTTGAGGAACCCTCGTATGTGCAGCCTTCGTTGCTGCCGCTTGCTGCTGATGCTGCAGTTGTTGTTCTTGCTGTTGTTGTTGTTGTTGTAGCGGTTGTTGTCGAGCTCTAAATAGAAACATCGCTGCATACGTGCCCTCAGTTTGTCAGTTTGCCAGTTCGTCATTTGGGCAGTCGAGACATCAGTCAGCTTGTTAGCCTGTTGCCTTTGTTGCCTCTTTGTCCGTTTGTCCATTTGTCCATTTGTCCGTCTGTCCGTTTGCCTGTTGGCATGTTTGTGTGCCTTTTGTTGGGTATTTTTTCGTTCTTCTGTGTTTTTGTTGGTTTTTTTTTTTATCAAAATGCAGGCGCAGCTGATGATGATGATCTGTGAACATGAACAAGACGTTCGTTAAATTTGATTCATGAGGCAGCATTGGCCAGAGCTGGAGCCCAAAGCTGCGGCTGTAGCTGTGGCTGTGGCTGTAGTTCAAGTTGGAGTCCGGGCAGCTGAGAGCCTGGCGCTTCAACTTGAGGCGCAGTCGCAGCGATTGAGTGATTGCTACTTAAACTTATAATTTTCATATTTGTATGTGTATAGGTATACGTGCGGACATACATACGGACATACATGTATATATATATATATATATATATATATATATGTATATATGTGTGTGTATATTGTATTTGAGGGTGCAGCCCTTTCCCTGGGTGGTTAGCATCGAGTATCGCAGTAACCCAGCAACGAGCCAAAGGCTTTGGCCAAGTGGATCTCGCCTGTGTGTTCCGCGCTTTGGCCATGTAATTTTCGAGTTTGCACATTGCCACCAACATGGCCAGAACATGGACTCAGGCTAATCAGCAAGCCAAGAGAGCCAAAGATGTTGCTGTTACCAGAGCCAGACTGTGGCCAATTTGAATTCGACTGGAGTCGGACTTGAAACAATTTGCGTCTTGGCGCCACTTGATAACCCCAATGCGTCTTCGTCTCCTTCAGCTTCAGCTTCAGCGTCAGCTTCATACTCAACGAGTTTGTTTTGTTTGCTTTTTGATACTAACAATGATAATCATAATGTTGTGGATCATGATCATAATGATGTTGATGCTGATGCTGATGCTGATGCTGATGCTGATGTTAATGTTGATTTGGATGTTGATGTCTGACCCCGCTCTACTCGCTGGTGGCCCTATGGGAAACCTTATGGAGTTCAGGCTCTGTGCCTCGCACTGATTAATGTTTTATTTGATTAGCCAGGAAAAATGCCTTTTAAGAGCTATGTGTGTATTATGCATCATCTTGCTCGCTCTAACCGTCTAATCATCTTGCTATCTCTTTTGTTAACTTGCAGGCAAATGTTTCCGCAAATGAAATTTCGCGTCTCGGGCTTGGATGCCAAGGCTAAATACATATTGCTACTGGATATCGTTGCGGCGGATGATTATCGTTATAAATTTCATAATAGGTGAGTGTGGGAATAAAAAATATACAAAATATTCAATACATTTGAATATCGATATTTTATAAATGAATTTTTGGTTATTTCTTTTTATTGATTCACAGTCGCTGGATGGTCGCTGGTAAAGCGGATCCGGAAATGCCAAAGCGCATGTACATTCATCCAGATTCACCCACAACGGGTGAGCAATGGATGCAAAAAGTTGTTTCATTTCACAAATTAAAATTGACCAACAATATTAGTGATAAACATGGATTTGTAAGTACTGTACGTCTTCTTTGTTTACCGCATTAGTTATTTAAGCGTTAGATACTTTTATGTATACTAACAAAATCAAAAACAAAAAACAAAAAAAAAAAAACAAAAAACAAAAAGAAAGAAAGAAAAATAATAATACAAATAGTTTATTGTTTATTGGCAGAGTGATTACAAAACTTGATATGCTTGCTGATAGGCATCAGGTGTGTTTTCCACGAAGAATCTGCGTTGTCAGATTGTCATTCGGACTAAATGATTGTTTGTTGAAAGTATCTTTTTAAATGAGATTTGTTGTGCTTAAATCTGCTTGTTAAGTATTGTAATTTTCAAGTTATCTGAATTAATTGTCTAATTTCAATTTAAATTGTAAGAATATTTAATTTTAAGCAATTTAATTACTTGCAATTCTTTTTTTTTTTTTTTTTGGGCCCAACAATTTCGTTGTTTTTGTCTTGTATATTGCAACAAATTCGTAAAGATCCAATGTAAAGTTCAAGACAATTTCCAAGTTATTTCGAGTATATATATATTTTTTTATTCATTTAATACATTTAGCTAAAATGTCCAAGGTCTTTCGGAGTATTTTTCTAACAAATTTCCATCAATTTCGCCTGCATCTGCAATTATACAACATCGTTGATGGAATTCTCTACATTTTCCTAGTGATTCGAAAAAATATTTGTCATAGTATAGGGGATTTAGTTTGCATCACCCAGTGAACGGGTAATGATGGGACTGAGAATCGTCCATGCATTTTGCTGGCAACTTCAAAGTGTGTATTTATCTATCTGTATGTGGCTGCTATATATCAAAGAGGAAGCTATGCGGCATTTAGCACATCTCTTCCGTTTGCCGCTTGTCGAGCACAAAAAACGAAATGAAATAGGAAAAAAGAAATGGAAAAGAGGAAAACCAGATCCCTGCTCGGGCGCCACAAACACACAAACAGTGTGGCCTTATCAAATGCAATTTTGCGTTTGCATCAAACATCAAGCATCAAGTACGGTCTGAACACTTTGAAGTATGGCAGCCAAGCAGCGCTGGGGTCTTATCTAAAACTTCTCACACGCAGCTAAGAGACGTTGCCACGGATAAGAAGCAGTATACCCATCCAATATTATCCACAACATCCGCGAGTCGAGGTCGAGGGAGACAGCAAACAAGAGACAGAGAGAGAGTGTGAGAGAGAGAGCGATTGAGAGACGGAGAAGGAGAGTTTCGCTTGCCCCATTCATATGTTGCGAGTGGGCGCGATCGCCAACAAATTGGCGGCGTGGCTTTTCATTTGGTTTATTGATACGGTTTTGCGGGTGTACAAGGTGGCAAGAGCTTTTAATAAAGTGGGAAAGGGAAAGGCAATGGAGGAAGAACGGTTGCCATTGCAGTGTGGCCGGTGTCCGTTTGCTGCCAAGGCCGCTGCTTTAGAACTTTGCCGACGCTGATCGCGTAAATTTCATCAACTGCTGCGCAAATTTTCATTTTTCTTTCTCTTTTTTATTTCATTTTTTATTGATCAGTGCGCCGTTTGCCCACCCGTTGAGTGTGTACCCCTCGCTTCCCATGCCTGCCACCCGTTCGCCTATGTTTCTGTCTCTCCCTTTGCCTCTGGCTCCGATAGCGACGCTGGCGGGCGCCATGCAGTTTTGTCATGTCTGCTCATGCCCGACTCTTCTATATACCCACAAATATATATGTATATGTATATATATATATATATCTGTTTATATATTTATATATGTAAGCATCTCTCTCTCTCTCTCTCTCTCTCTCTCTCTCGCTCTGTTACGATTCGACTGTTCACTTCTCATTCTATCTGTGCGGCCGTTCGCTTAGCTCTTTTGCATGCCGAGTCATAAATCGCTCGTTGAACAAGCGCCGCGTATATCAGCGAATGCCATAAGGGCCCCAATGTTGTTGTAGTTGTTGTATTTATTGTGGTTGTTGCCGTTGTCGTTGTCGTCTTCGTTGTTGCATTTGCTGTGCGTGGGCTTTGGCCTCCGCTAAGTAGCCTGTGTTGGCCATTAATTTCGCTTACTTCAAACGCCGCGCGCCGACACAAGACGCTGCGTGTGTTCTCCAGAAAATCGGACTGCGTCTTTTTTACTAGCGATTTTTAGCTTGTGACACGCCACTCGCCAATCTCTATTCGCTACTCGATGCTCGTCAATTTCGATTCAAATACTCGCTAATCTCTCCTACTAGCAGACAATATGAGATAGATTTATACTATTTTTTGCTCCATCGCCATTTGATTCGTGTTACCCGCCACTTAGTAAGCAACTCGTCACTCGTTTGTCACCACTCGTCATTTAATACTTGTTACTCTCGCACTTGGTGCTTGCAAGGCAACATATTTTTACTCGCCATTTGCATTATCCCACTCGTCAGTTGCCTCTTGCTAGTCGCTTCCAAGCTTATTACTCGCTAAATACTGTTCTCCACTCGACAATTTCTTATAGGATTCTTCAGCAAATTGTGACTTGCGCTTGACCACAAACGCTTCAACCTTTAACCCATTGGCGTAACCGCAACTATGCAACCGCGTCAGCTGTTGTTGCTCACAGCTGCTCCCCGCTTCGCCAGGCGAGACCGGGTCAGACCGGGCCGGGAGGCTTATCGACACGCCCCTGAGGCAGCGTGTCGCTGCTATGGCTATTATCATCATGCAATAGAACAGACATAACGCTCAAATCTATAATTTAACACTTTTTGCGGTCGGAGACCTGAGGTCAGCTGACAATGGTTCACGTGTCCTTGTGTCTATGCATGCCCGCTGGCTGCGTGTCAAAACAACAGTTGAAATAACAGCCCAAGTGTCCCGCCTCCTTCTCATGGCTCCTTAGGCCCCCACTTCCGCCCTTCGCACCCTGCAAACTCCTGCTACATAATTGCAGAGACGCGTTTCTATTTAGCCATACTTTGGTAGTTTGCATGCCTTTTTGTTACCAACTTTGGCTAATACGTATGAACATGAAAACGCACTTAGTTCGGCCAGGATACGAAATTATTCTATACACAAAATGTATATACATACAGTATATACGATATATATATATATATATATATATTTGGAAAAAAAACACGAAAGAGAGAGCGAAAGAGACACAGAGAGAGGAGTTATGTAAGTGTTTTTGCAGTTGAACATATTGACTACAATTATTTTCCTCAAACAAATTTATTGTTTTTGAAACACGTTCAGATAAATAAATACATATATTTTATGGCAAGAAATAAGACACAGTTACAGATATGATTAATGTACATACTTACTTACATAGTATATGGATTAATTCAGAAAATTTATAACTTTATAATTTGCTTACAATAAATAGTTCATTCATATTTAAATTACCTTTGCCTAGAAGCGAAACGCTATCAACAATAATATATTATTAATTATAAAAATCAATATAATATTAACAACAAATATAACAAATAATAATAATATTACAAGAAAATATGTAAACAAACAACATAAATAAACGAAAAAAATTATATTGTATCAGTATGAAAAACAAAATATTGGAGACAATAATAAAAAAGTAAAAGTTAGAAATAATAAAAATATATTTAACAAATAAAAATTGAAAATATCCATGAAAATGGTTTCTTAATCATTTTTTCTTACAATACTTAAATCGTGCATTACAAAAAGCCCACTATGTGTTTGCGTGTATGTGTATGTGTAATTGTATTTGTGTGTGTGCATGTGTGCGTCTTTGTGCTTGTCGGCCATGTTGCGTCCGTCGCAACCCTAAAAATATTGCAACGATCCCAATCCCAGGGGTGGCTGAACAGCCCCAGCGACAAAACAGAGACCGAACAGTTGACCGTCTGAGTGATTGAGCGATTGAGCGATTGAGCAACGCTTGTGCATGTATATACCATACATACATACATACATACATACATACAGTATATACACATACATGAACACGTATGTACATACATATGGCATATTTCCTTTTTTGGCAGAGGTGTTGCATTAATGCGTTTAATTTCTGAAGCTGGCAAAAAGCTTTACCAATTAGCTCGCTCACTCGACCCAAAAATAAAACAAGAAAAAAAAACAAATAACAAAACAAAAAACAGATACAAAAGACAAAACCCCAAAAACAAAAGCAAAAAAGCCGCCGGCTGCACTTCAAAATCGACTGAGAGACGTTGACAACCTGAAGGATCTGGCAAAGCCAACGCAAGGATATGTGTTACACATTCAGGTGTACATACATATGTATGTATGTCCACGTTTACGTATGTGACGTGTATATGTATATATATATATATATATATATCTATCTGTCTGCTGCCATTAGTTTCCATCATAGTTCAAAGCATAGTTTTGGCCATCTTTTGGCATCCTGTGATCATTGAGCCATGTCCATGGCCAAGTGGCCGTCGCCCTCCTTGCAAAGCAAGCGATGCGCAAAAAATTTATCACAGCCAAGTTGACAAATAAACTAAATAAAGTTGTTGAGTTCCATTTCCGTAGGAAGGACACAATGACAGAGCGCTCCTCTGCCTTTCAACGAAAATCAAATTAATTGAAGCTCACATGTCCTGACAAGCCTTTTGAATCGTTCCTTACTTCAATGTCCCTTACCCCAAACCCAAACCCAACGCTCATCCCTATCATCATCATCATCATCATCATCATGATCATCATCATCATCATCATCTTCATCTTCATCTGCATCACCTTCAGCCACATCCACTTTTAACATCGATGTCCTGCATCTTTGTCTCTTTTGTGGGCTGTCTTGAAACAATTCGTTTAGAAAATCAAAGGAGGCCGTTCAAACTTCTATATATGTACATGTATTTCTTATGTGCACGTGTGTGTGAGTGTATATGTCCTGGCTTGGCTTGTGTATTGGGTTATTCTATATGGCCAATTTGTCTGCAATAGTCTAGCAGGTAGCAGTCGCTTTAGCCTTTTAGGTGTCTTGCCTCTTACAAAAAATCAAAATCAAAATAAAAAAGAAAACCTTAAAAAATTTTTCAAGCTTCAAGTTGCTTTGAAGTTGACAGCAGCCTTCGGGTGTTGTGGCTCGTGTTGTTTTGGAAATAAATTTCGGATTTTCAGCCAATTAACGGAGAGCGTTCCCAAAATGAACTACTTTTAAAGGGTTTCAAAATGCAATGAATGAATGAGTGCAATGAACAATGAATAAAAGAAATTTAATGTTAACTCACAAACTGCAATCGATTTGGTTTTCATTTAATGCCAAAATTATTGAAATTAAAAAATGTATAAAAATATTTATTGCATTTAGTTCAAGACTATTTGAATATACATATTAAATTCGTATTTATTTCTATTTAAACATTCCAAGATATATTATATATTAAACTTTTGTTAGTTCCATTAATGGTACTCCGTTTGAAATTATTTTTAAATTTATAATTTATTTATTAAGTTTTTATATTCTTTTTAAATATATCAAAATTATTTTGAATTTTCTATGAATTAATCTCAAACTTTTCAAATTTCAAAATTGTGTTAAATTAGAATATTTGAAACATATTATTTATATTATAATTACAGTTATATTAACTTGATTTATATCAGGTTTAAAACCAGTTCACAATACTTTTAAATGTTTCCTTTCACATTTCACAATCTGATTAAACTATTCATCAATTTCGGCAATTTTCGATCGCATTCTTTGAATGTTCTGGCAATTTTATTTCATATACTCGTACTTAACGCTATTATAATAGCTTATCAATGGCTGCTGTTAAGACCCTCAAAGAGAGCGCCCCTCTCGCCAAAAAAAAAAAAAATATATATATACCATATATATAAAAAGAGGAAAGGAGGAAGAAAAGGAAAAGAATGGAAAAAAGTGCAACCCTCGAATTGACTCAACCCCTAAGCTACAATATAAACTATTAAATGATGACGCTACCATTTAGCTAAACTCAATGATGATGTTGCTGCTGCTGCTGCTGCTGCTGCTGCTGCTGCTGCTGCTGCTGCTGCTTCTGCTCAATGTTCAACTTATTTAACTAGCTCGTGCGTCCCATGTCCGGTCTGTCTGTCTGTCTCTCTGTCTGCCTATAAATGTCTGATTTCTTATCTAATGCCTAATGCCATCAATTGCGGCGCTGCGGCTCGCTATCTGAGCGTATATCATAACCATGGAACCACGCACGCACCCCAAAGGAATGGGAAAATAAAAGGCACAACAGCAGCAACAGCAGCAGGAATGACGGCAAACATATATACATAGGTATATACAAACATATTTATGTATATACACATCATGCCATCAGTCTCTGAGTGCAATGGGTATCTGCAGCTTGGCTACAATAAATAACAAAAAAAAAAAAAAAACCTAAAACTCAAACCCATTGGCTATCAGTTTGCGATCAACCTTTGTATGCCACAGCAGATTACGCAGCAGCAAGAACAACAGCAGCAGCAGCAGCAGCAGTTGCTATATCCTGGGCTTGCATCCTGAGGCAACGCCTGCTGAAACCGCAGCCACAGGAGCTTGGCCAACGCGAGGGGAATGCGCGAATTTTTGTTTAGATTTTTGTTGGCTTTGCAGCTGCTGTTGCTGCTGTTGTTGCTGCTGTTGCTGCTGTTGCTGTTGTTGCTGCTTTGGCAATTGTTGTTTTAATTGTCTGCATACTTTCGAATTGCTTACGCCACTTTGCAACCCGTTGCATGCGCCTAATTCCTCAATCAACATTTTGGCAAGCTGCGAATTTTCATTTGGCCCACAGCCTTACAGAGGGTGGTGGTGCGGTGGTTAGGGTGCGTGGGTAGTCATTCAGTTCATTAGCCTGAACTTGAATTCTCTGTCAAGTATTTTTATTTTAAAAATTAAAAAACCTCGTCTGCTCTCTATTTTATTATTTTAATTAAGTGTTGAAAGATCAAACATTATTAAAAGTTTAGTTTTTGTCTTTTTAGTTAAATTGAATTTTCTTCGACACAGCATTACATGTGTGCGTGTGAGAGAGAAACATAGAGAAAAAGAGGCATGAATTGCTTATTTTATTTATAATAATTAAGAGTTTTAGGCATTTCCTTATCTCTTTTAATTTCTCGTTTTTATTAAAATTTCCACTCTACATTGGGAAATTTAAAATGTAATTTTTTCTCCCATTATTTTCCATCACCAAGTACACTCAACTCTCTATTTACACGGTTTCTTTTTACACGGATTTGAAGTTACACGGTTGAAAAAAAATAATTTTTTTGTAAATAT
>JBAMCR010000541.1:0-17545 GCA_037075045.1 Mulgravea parasiatica
TCATTTTGTGGGGAGGAGGGTATGGTAATGTGGGGAAGGCGGGATATTTTTGCTCAGCGCGTGTTTTTTTGCTCCCCTCCCTTCTTTTTTTTCTTCTCCACTCCAAAGCGAATTATCATTTATTAATTGTTCTTTAATTTGTGTGGGAAGCAACGCATTAATGGCATTTCCCGCATCTAGAAAAAAAAACAACAACAAAAACCATCAAAGGCAAAAATTAAGAAATAAATTTGGAGGGGAAAAAAAAGTGAAAAAGAAATAAAAAAAACGAATGAACAACAACAGAAAGCGACCGCAGGCAACAACAACAACAAATAATAAATAAATAAATAAATATTGTATAAATATATTGTTTTCTTGTTTTGTTTCTCGTTTTGTTGGTGTTGTTGTTGTTGTTGTTTTCTGTTTTGGTTGTTTTTTTTTGTACATATTAATATGCAAATCAAATCCAATAAACAACAACTCATTAAAAGTACAACTAACCGGCTAACGACCCGATCTGAAAGCGATCGGTTCCAATTTTGTCGCCCCTGGTGGCATGTGGCAACATTGGGTCAGATCGCCCACATGCTCGTACTAACATACATACATACATACATACATACATGCATACATATTAGGGCCTTCGGGGGTCCACGGAACGGACAGGTTAACAAACCTATGCGGCGACATTGGCATATGATAATAAAATAAATAAAAAAAAATTAATTTAAATGTTGTAAATGTTGTTAATTTTATAAGAATGCCCAAGCTGAAAGGCGAAAGAACATCTTTATTAATCATAAAATAAAATATAGTTTAATAATAGTTTAATAATAATTTGTGATTCGAATTGAATTGAATGCTCAATTAATCATGCCAATAAAATAAATATATTTATGTAAATAAATATATATGTTTAAATAATATTCAATAATTAAATATATGAAATGATTGCAAAATCCTGTGTTTATCTTCCTGTTTACAAATATATATCTATATATCTATATTTTATATTATATTTATATTCTCAATCAAATTGCAATAATAAATACTGTAAGTTTACAAAGCTAAGGTAAACGTTTAACATTATGTTACAGTTAGCGTCACGCTGTTAGCGTCACATTAACACTTTATGTAGCTATTAAATTTACCATATACACAATTTGCATGCCATTTACGAGTTTCGAGTCGTCTAGTATTGTAGAAATCGGTTCAGATACCGAACCAGTTCCCACCTAAAACCACAAAAAAAAAAAAACCAAAACAAAAAAATACAATCGCACCGGCATAACTATGGCAGATTATGGCCACATTTTGACTACATACACGCACATACATACATACATACATACACACAATATACGATATGATTCACGTAAAAGTCCAGCAAAAGTCGCAAGTTATGTTCATGATTTTGATTTCTGACTCTGATTCTGATTTTGAATCGGAATCAGGTACGATACGTGTTTTATTCGATTATCGACTTGTTTAGCCTTTAACTGGACTTAACAGCACATCGAATTAATCAAATACAATGCACATTTATAATCCATAAAAACAAAAAACAAAAAACAAAAAACAAAAAAACAGATAATAATAAAAATAAAAATTATATTGTATTAAAGCCAAAACACAGCGATTGTTGGCCGTGTCTTTCTTTGATATGGCCAAAATGATGGGGAAATTTTAGAATAATAAAAATCGAAACCCGTACAAAGCATAAATCACATAAAAATACAATGAAATACAATAAATAATATATCAGAGTATGTATGGTACTATGAGCGAATATACACATTAAATCAAATCGAACGGAGCCGGACGAGTGTGCTCGACTGCTGCATACCCTGTAAACAGAAGAGAAGTTTAATATAAAGTTCACAAAATGATTGAAAATGAATTTTGAAAGATGCGAATATTATTATTATTAATTTATAGAGTTAAGCTTACCCCATGGCGCATTTACAGGGTATTAAGAGCAGACAGCAAGTAAAATAATTTAATTTAATTTATGAATGACATTAAATGTAATTTGACTGTTATGTCTGTCGCTTGAAACTGAAACGCACACGTGATCTAAATGCCGTATGCGGCGACAATTGGCCAAGTTGAAGCCATCCATTTGGCCCGTACGTAGACTTGGCTTAAAAGTGCACCGACAATTGACCATAATTTTGCGACAATTGATGTAATGTTTATTACCTTTGTTAGCTGTCTGCGAAAATTTACTTAATGCCCATTTCAAATGCAAAACGTGTCGCGCACAGACCGAAACTGTCAAGTCTTTGACATTCCCCATGGGCCAATGTCCAATCCCCATCCATAGATCCGTAGATCCGTAGATCCATAGATCCATAGACTTTACGTTTTGAAATTTGAAATGGCGTTAGTTAACATCCATCTGTCCGCCTGGGGCTAATCCATTTGTAACCCATTTTGCCGTGTTAACAGTAAAAAGATTGTTAAAAGATCTTTGGAATATTTTATGGCAAACGCATCGAAATCTCAACCTCTCAATCATGGGCTCAATCATCATTCAATCTCATCATTGATTGTGGTATACATACATACATCATAGGAGCATTTATGTAAGTATATGTACATATGTGTCAATATGTCACAACATTTCCCGCATAGAATGAAAATTCAAATGAAATTTGTTCAAGAAAAAAAAACATAGATTTATTTATTAACTAAACTCACATGAAAAGCAAACACACAAATAAATAATTTAAACAATAAAAATTGTATCTCAACATCGTCGAATCGCATTGTTCAGCGCTATTAAATGTTGCTTAATTTAAACTTAAATATTTTAGCTAATTTTATTTGCCGCCTGGCAAAAAATGCTTGTGATGAATACAAACATGCTAATTATTATTATTATTTAATAAAAAAAAAAAAACAACCACAAAAAAAATATGGGTATTTATTAGTTACAATTTAATTAGTTAATTACGTACTTAATGTACTCAATTTTGTGCGTATTGTATAATCCTGTTATGACGCTAAGTCCATACGTATTTTTATCATAATGGATAATAATTCTACAATAATTAATTAAGGTATTCATATCAATTAAATATAGGAAACTCTGTAAGCGGCGTATACTTTTCGAAAGCACCTAGAAACTAAAATTATAATCTAATTATATATCAAATAGTATTTGGGTTAAAATTTCCGAATTACTTCACCGACGGCGATTCATCATCATCATCTCCATCTCCATCTTCATCTCCATCCCCTCTAAATTCCCCAAAACCCCCTCGCTGCCCCCCAATTCAAGTACTATCATCTATTTGTGATCAGTTTGTTTGTAGCAAAAAATTAACACACAAAATTAACAAACGGCACGAAAGAAATTCCTTTTTTCTCTAAATTAAATTATTTGATCAAAATTTGTGATTTGTGTTTTTCAAATGTCGATTCAAAAGCCGAGAAAAAAAAAACAAAAACAAAAAAAAAAGAGAGAGAGCACCCCCGTGTTTGATTAGAATATGGGGGGGGGGGGATTGATTTCGGACACCCTACAATTCCTCCAGGCAGCGCACATTGGTCAGCATGATGCGGGTGAGGCGCCACACCTGCTTGGCGGCGTTCTCGAGGGCGCCCGGTGATTTGCCCTTGAAGAGATCCATATTGGGCAGGAAGTAATGCGGACAACGTCGGCACTGCAGGCACGAGATCAATTGTAGAAAGATGCCATTGATGCGATCCGCAATGCAGTTCTCCTCCCATTCCATTTCCCGTGGATGCTTTTCGCATTCATAGAGCAGCAACGTTTTCAGATGGTACGACGTTACGGGATTTCCCGGTAAATCAAGATGACGGTCACGCAATGTCTTCAATATGCTAAGGCAACGACGGCGACTGGCACCTAAAAAAAAAAATAAATAAATCCGATTACCAACGAATCAAGAATCTTAGATTTAGCTAAGATTTGAATTATCTTAATGCATATAAAAATTATTCGTATATATAAGATTGATTCCTATTTTTATTGAATTGGTAATTTGTTAATCTGTTATAATCTTAGTTTTATTACTTAATTATTTGTAGACATTGATTAATTTGAATTAGATCGTATTATTTATTTTAATAGTACTTGGGTGCCTTCATTTGTTTTTTGGCTTTTTTTTTAGTTTTATTTATTTTATTGTTTTAGCTACTAATCGATTTCTTACAGAACTTGTCTAGAATTTGCTAGTATTTGACAATATTTTTGTATCAAAGGGCCCCTCAATCAAATTTCAAGGTGTTACTCATAGGGAACTTGGATGAACAACAAACAATATTTCGAAACGAACTTGATTGATCAACCCACACTCACGTCAGCCGGCACATAAATCATGGACATAGAGTGTCAGACCTCCTAATCTCGACCTGTTCCGATAATCGTGCTTTAAGTACGCTCGTATGTACTCGTATTTATTGTATAATTTTGGTAGAGCTCTGCCATACCACTAGGCCGTAAAGAGATACGATCGCATATCAAACATGACCGTTGCAATAATTCTTACAAAATTCTAAAAAAGTCATAACGAATTGCTTTTTTTTTAAGAATTATTTTTTTAATTTTAATATATATAATTTTTTTTATTTTTTAAATGAAATATTTATGTTTAGAAATGCATTTAAATCTGAGAGAAATGTATGAAATGTTTTCAAATATTCAAAAAAAAAAAAAAATATAAAAATTATTGAAAACAACATAGAGAAAATTCTAAATATTTTTTTGTAAATGCGGAAGAACTTTTGCAAAATCCTAGAAAATATTTAATAAACGTGAAATGCATAATAATTTTGCAGAAGTTAAGGACAGAAATGCGATACCCAAAGTCGATAACGATAGCGATAACGATAATAATAACAATAACGACATTGTAATAGATTCTGGCACATTGACAGTTAGTCAGAAGACGCGACGCGACGCGACGCTGGCAGCTAAATTATTATGCGACAGCGCATTAAATTAAATGTCAACTCGATCAGGTAAGATCGAGATCGGGAGTTTAGCGAGATTGGTCGAAAGACAAAGATGACAAAACAAAAAACAAAAAAAAAATAATAATAACAATAATTTAACAACGACAACTACGATAATAATAATAATAAAAATAATAACGAAAACAACACAGAAAACAATCGTTGTGAGGGCTTCAGATTTGATTTCGATATGGGCTTTGGTATTTTTGTGTTGCTTTTGGTTTTTGGTTTTTAATTTTGATTTTAGTTTTGGTTTTGGTTTTGGTTTAAGTTTTTCGTCTTTTTGGCCGTCTGAGGTTTTTGTTTTAAATTTTGGTTGCTGTTGTTGTTGTTGTGCGTCGTTGTTTTATTTATTTGTTGACTTTATCTAATCGCCGAGATTTAAAATATTTATAAAATCGTTTAGAAATTTATTTATGGCACAGTCATTGGCATTGTTGATATCTACAGCAACAGCAACAGCAGCAACAACAACAACAACAACAACAACAGCAGCAGCAACATACCGCAAACCCGTTTCTTGACTAACCAAACAGATTGACTAACAGGGCTGGCTACCTTATAGCTATGTCAGTGACTGCGACTGCGACTGCGACTGCGACAGAGAAAGATACTTTGACTGCGACTGCGACTGCGTTTATCTGGCATATCAGATCAGCGGATTTGTACGCACAAGCAGATATTGAGGGAATGAAGAGAATCTTGGAACATGGACATTGGCCATGGCCATCGAAACTATTGGATTCGGTTTCAGCTGAGCTCAGCAATCGTCGCCCCAAACAGATTTATGATCGTTGATCATTCCATGCTGGATCCCAACTCATTTCTTATCGCAATGCTCGATAAGCGATAAATACGTTAGCTGCTTAAGCGGAATCGATTATTCTTGAAATGATTTCCAATTCAAGAGTTTGATCAATTTACCGTAATACAGCTAGATCATTTGGGATCGAATTGAATCGGATCGAATCTAAATGCTTTACGAAAGTGTTGCATCAACTATCGATATGGGGGATATGAGGAGACGAGGAGAGGAGGAGAGGAGGGGAGTACACCGTCTGCCGTGCACCGTCCACCGTTCGTGTAGACTCGTCGCGTATCTACTCTCAACGATCGTTGCCACCTGATCGTGTTTCGGGCAACCTGATCAAATGGTTAATTTACAAGCAATTATATCAAGCAACAGTCGCTGATTTGTTGGAAATAAATCAATTAAATTTAAGTGTGTCACTGATTGTAAATATTGTATTTATACTATTGCATGTACCATACATACATACGCGTATGTACGTACATATGCACTGACAACCGGCTGACGCGACAAAGGGGCACACGCATTGGGCCCGGGATGTGGCATCTAGATTATGTTTGGGGTTGGACTCGTACAACTATTCATACCATAGATACCGTACACCGACCGAGCTCTATTTTCAGGCGGATAACAGTTCCATTTCTAAAATTTCATTTTAAAAACTAAAAATGCTAAATAAATATTTAAAATTTATAATTTAATAATTTAAAAAAAAACGGCCAAAAATGAAATACCAACGTTTAAATAATGTGCAATACTTTTCACAATCTTATCAAAAAAAAACAACTTCCACACATGAGATTTATTTAAAAATAAAAAAAATCCCATGTATAACCCATATTCCATTATCTGAAAAAATTTCCAATATTGGAAAATAAAATACGACTTACAAAACAAAAAACATTTTTGAAAAAGAAATGTTTTGAATTTTTTTTTGTGCATTAAAAGAAATAAAGGCGAAAATATTATGAAATTCCGAACGGATTTCAACTCTGAATTATTCAGTTTTGTATATTGACAAGAGGAAATCATCTCCAGCTAGATCTAAAATATTTGAAAATATCTGAACAGAAGCTTTGGAGCCGTAGTGTATGTGTGTGTGTGTGAGTGTTTGTGTGTGGGGGGGTTTGTTTTGCCGACGGCATTTCAATCTGTTGGGGATTAGCCCCGCCGAGGCGCTCACCTTGCAAGAGTCGATTCTCAGCATCCGTAAAGCTAAGCACCCAGGCATCGCCCTCCATGGCGGAATTTTTGCCTTGCAGTGCGATGCACTCCTTCGAAAGCATATCGAAGCCCTCAGTCTTGACCTCAGCAACAATGTTTGGATGCGGCCAGGGTATGCCCGGCAGCGGCCAATGGGATGCAGACCGCGGCCAGAGTCCGGCACACTTAAAGGCGGGCGTTATTTGAACAATGATCCGCTCCCTGATCCTCAGCTTCACCTCCGTGGTATCGGCTATCATCTTAACTATATCGCGATAGGCGCACTTGTCGCATGCCTGTGCCACCAGCGTTTGGAATCTGGAGCGTATCTTGCGCGCCGATAGATAACCGGATGCCGTTATGAACTCCACCCAGAGGGACATGGAACGCTTCCGGCCATCGCTCAGCTTGAGGACCGCACAGCCGGGCAGAGTGCCATCATCGACAAAATTAAGTACGCCCATTTGATTGAGGTAGATGATGATTTCAAACTCTGTGGGTGAGATCACTTCGAGTCCCTCGAAGCGTCCATTGTAATCGTTGAGGGATGATATAAAGCGCGGCTCCTGCACCTCAACCTCCTTAAGGACATCCTGCACGATGCGACAGACCTCCTGAATCTGTTTATGGATCTGCGCCTTGCGCACCTGCACACGATCCGCACAATATTTGTTCATCTGATAGACCATCTTGGACTGTGCCGCGATCATGTCCGACGGCACCAGCATTATAGAACCGGGCGACGACGTCGTGATGATAAATATTTCTTCCGATCGATGTGATTTGTGATTTGTTTTGATTTGAATTTTATTTTCTTTTCCTTTTCCTTTTCGTTTTTGTTTTTGTTTTCGTTTTCGTTTTGGCTTTTCTTTGAGTTAGGAACTAGTTCTTCTTATATGTACATATGTATGTATATGTATATGTATTTATATTTTTTACAATTTTCTTTTGTTTCATTTGAACAACTTTTACATGATTTAATTACACTTTGTTTCTTGTACTTTTATTATGTACTTCACTACAAAAACAAAAAAAAATATTATTTTTATTTAACACTTTTCTTTATTATTATTGTGTTTTCACTATGCATACGACACGACAACGGTGGCGGTGGCGGCGGCGGCAACGGCAGCGTCAGCAGGCTCTTCTGCTGCACTCTCACGTTTACGTTTTCGTTTACGTTTAACGCAAAGTTAAATTGGAGCTCGCACTCGTCGGTGGAGCCACAGTCGGAGTCAGAGTCAGAGTCGGTGTCGTTGTCGTTGTTGTCGGTGTCGCAGTCGCAGTCGCAGTCACCTCGTGTCGCGTGTACTCGCGCCATCAACTCCAAGACATTGACTGATTTCGTATGGCGTGCACGCCGCAAGAAAAGTATCTTTGCAGTCGAAGCCGCAGTCGCAGTCCGCAGTCCGCAGTTCGCAGCGCTGCCCAAGTCTCTTCATCTAAAAGACCACGAGTCACAGCGCAGCATTTGTGTGTGTGTGTGTGTGTAAGCGAAATAGCATTACACTGTTTAACTGTTGGTGTTTCTCTCTGTCTGTTTCTTTCTCTTTTTCACTTGTTTACACCTATGCATAAAGTGCGGGCATTCTCTTGCACTCAGCTGCTCGCGGCAGGAAGAGAGAGAGAGAGAGAGAGAGAGCGCGTGCATAATGGCTGAGTGTACCGAACATGTGTATGTGTGTGTGTGTGCGTGTGAGTTTGTTTGTTTGTTTTTTTTTTTAGTTTTGTTTGTTTGTTTAATGCTCATTTGTTTGTTTGCCTTGTTTATTTGCTTAATAAAGCGCTTTAATGGCGACCTCCTGATGCAAAACTACACGCTCTCTTATTGTCTCTTAGCGAGAAATAGTGTGTTACGCTCTCATCTGTTTGCGTGTGTGTGTGTGTGTGTCTGTGTACATCACACACTCGATAACAACCCTCTTTAAGCTTTGCGCTGCGCGCTAAAAAGTTTTCATTTGCTTTTGTTGCTCTTGGCACGTATGTAGCTCCGCCCCTTTTGGGCTCAATACTCACATTCACACACATACACTTATGGCCGGCAAGCGGCGTTCACATAGATAAGCACATATACATACACAAATGTGCACGTAAGACGTTGTGCCGGGGTTATAGTGTGTGTGTGTGTATGTGTGTGTATGTTTGGGCTTTATGTTTGTGTTTGTGTTTATTGGGGTTGTTGTGGGTGGTTGGGCGTGAATTTATAAAAAATGATAGTCTGTACATACATACATACATACATATACATATTCATATATACACACATAGCTGAGAGTACTCGATAAATGGCATTATCGGAAGCTGCATAAAGTATACGCATATGAATGCAGATTTGTATGAATGTATTTGTATGTATATATGTATATGCATGCATGTATGTAAGGATAATAAGTATGTATTATAAATAATATTCGTGAATGGTTAATTGTTGTAAAATTAAACAAAAGCAAAAAAAACTTAAATAATAATAAAATGAATATTAAATATATTTTTATGTATTTGATGTATTCTTATAGTATATATTATTTAAGATGTTTATTATACAAATATTATTTTATAAAAATAATGTACATATATGCAAGAAGTATGTAATTACATGTACATATGTGTATGTATGTATGTATGTATATTACTCCTCTTTGGTTTCTTACCAGAGTCCGCCATTACGTGGAGTAGGGACATTTATACGATAGATGTGCTTAGATGCATGCATACGTACGTATAAGCATATACACATGCATGTATGTACATATGTGTGTGTGTCTCTGTAGTACATTTATGGTAAATATGTAAAAGTATTTATATATTATATTTTCAATTTAATTCATACTGTGAGAGCAAACAAATGCATATCTAATGTGATTAATGGCCGTTTAACACGAGCTGCTAACATGGCCGAATGGACCTGGCGTGTGGGTGGTTTCTTGTGGCTATAACAACAAAACGTCAAGAAGAACAAGACAAAAAGCCCTAATCGAACGAAGGAAGAAAGAGACGGAACGGATCGGATAGTGCATGGAGTGATATCTCGGCTTTAATGCCCATAGCCTAACAACATTAAGTTCTACTTTACAGAGTGCCAAACAAATTATTATGTATAATTCAATTTGAACTGTGTGCCGGAACCTGCATTAAGATAAAGCTAATTAACACCTCAGCCCTAGGGTCCCCAGTCCCCAGTCAGTTGGTCAGCCAAACACCGGTCAGCTAGCCGGTCAGTCGGTCAGCCAGTCAGCCAGCCAGCCAGCCGGTCAGTCCGGGGTACGGAGAAGGTGCGCAAAGATGTTTTGTTTTTGTTTTTTTTGTTTTTTTGTTTTTTTGTTTGTTGTTTTTTTGTTTGTTGTTTTTTGTTTTTGGTGCCTATCATTTTTCTTTGTCTGACCACAAGCGATAAGCGAATGCGAATGAAGCTGGCCTTATGCTTATAACTTGGCAATAAAAGCCGGCAACTAAGGACATCGTCATCGACGACTATGGAAATGAGTAGCTGATAATGTGCAAGAAAAATGCACTGGGAATCATTTTAATGGCCGCGTAAATGTGGAAAATTATCAAAGGGACACGAACTTAATTGCGGCTATTATCGAAACTTTATAGCATATAAATTGAAAATGAATTATGCAAGCGGTCACCGAGAGAGATCTTCATTAGCCTCGCCCCTTACGGTTAGTGTGCCTACATACATACTTCTGTATGTGTGTGTGTACGCATGTATGTACGTATGTATGTACATATTATATTGCACTCTCTTTCGCTCAATCTCATTGATTGAAGATAAAGCAATCCGATTGCTGAGATTAATGCTAGTCACGAAGTGAGATCGATAAACGATCGACAAACTGTTGAAACGGTAGTCGTCTCTTTAATTAAATTGTGTATGTTCTCTGTTCTCTTGTCTCTGTTCTCTGTTTTCTGTTCTCTGTTCTTTGTTTTCTGTTCTGTTCCGCTTAGCGACAACTTTATTCGATTCGAATGTCTCCTTGCTCTTGCCTTTATCAATTGCACGAGATCTGCCACGATGAGCTCCTGCCGCTCCTGCTGCTGCTGCTGCTCCTTCTACTCCTTCTACTCCTTCTACTCCTTCTACTCCTTGTGCTCCCTATGGTAGCGTCACATACGCTTTATGGTTTCGCCCTGGCCAAATAAGCAAATGGCGGAAAATTAAGTTCGCTCTGGCAACGGCAACAAGCTGCAAGTTGCACACACCGTGAGAAGATAATTGTTACCGCATTATTCTATTATTCACATATTATTTATTATTGAATTTAATTAAATTTAATTTAATAACAAAACCAAATTTGCGTTAACTTATTAATAATTTATTGCAAGAGAGCTATAACTTTAACAATATATAATTGATAAATAAAACAATAACAATACAAATAGGTTAGGTTTATATGTGTTTTGTTTTTATTTATTTACAGTGTAGCAGAGCGAGAAAGAGAGAGAGAGAGAGAGAGAGAGTGAGCACCCGAAGATCGCAATCTAGCGGCAGCTCACAATATCCCTCCCTGCTTTCCCGGCTAAACATTGATGTTGGCTATGGGGATGGCGACGGTGGTTCCCCTTTTCCTTGCTGGAGACCAGCAGCTGCAGCTGCTTCTGCTTTGGCTTCCATTGACATGGACACGACACGGTTACCCTATCCCTTTATTCCTCATTTGGGCCTTCGCTTGGGCCTTCTTCCGTTCATATACACATACAATGTACATTTTTTTTGTTCCATCTACCGGGCTACTGCCTTGTGGTGACACTTGGACGTCGACATGTTCATTTGTGTTTTCGCCTCGGTGCAGATACAGCAGCCGGAACAAGCTGAAGTGTTCTGCTCGTATTATGGCCAACCAACATCAAAGATACAAGATACAAGTTTTCTGACTTCTTTTTTCTCCAATTTTTTCTTTTTCTTTTTTTAGTGCATATCAATGCGCGAATATTCGATAAGTATTGGGATTTACGATATACTCGTACATATGCAATACGATTTCAAGATCTGATCTCGAATATTTCTGGTAAAACAAAAAATTATTTTGATTTACGTTTTTAACAATGTTTAAAATTCCTTTTTACAAATATTCAAAATATTTATTTATAACCTCGGACTTTGATTGTTGATGGAAATATTTAAATACAAATAACTCGCATAAGAATATATTTCAAACTCATAATTAGCTGTAAATTATGCTGTGATGATTGGCTTCCTATGGCTCATCTGTTCTATATATGTATGTACATACATACGTACATACATACTTATAGCCATAATACATAACGCATAACACATAAATATATAATTGGCCCTAAAGGAAATCGTTCATTAACATTCAGCGCAGCTTCACTTGCAGCTAAGAAACCATTCTTATCTCCTGGGTCTGAGCACTCAACAACCTCTCAGTACAAATAGCTAGAGAAAGGGAGTGTGAGGGAGAGAGAGCGAGAGCAAGAGAGAGAGAGAGAGAGAGAGAGAGTGACACATTCAAATAATTCAAAGAATGAGGAATCTTGAATCTTCTGGCTGACAATGGAATAGAAGCAGTAGAAGAACCTTAATTAGGGCAGTGCCTGAACCTGCCACCTTACCCTTAACCTTACCCTTACCCCTACCCCTACCCCTGTCACTACCCGTACCCTTACCGTTGCTATAACCTCTACCCGACTTATTGACAATGCGTGAAGGTATAACAAAGATTCAAGTGGTACGTGAGAGATGATGATACGAAGAAGAGTCTCTCAATGTTGCCCCCTTTCCCAACCGACCAACCAGCCAGCCAAGCAGCCAGCCAACCATAGAATGGCAACGCGATCATCGATCATTTTCCGATTGAGCTGGCCGAGCTCCGATAATCTCGCAAGCTGCCAGCACGCATTGCGTTTCGTGTGTTCAGTCGAGTTTGTCATTTGATATGATGGCAACGTTGACAGGGCCCCCGAATGGAATGAAGACAACGGTTGAACGATTTCGACAATTGCTGGACGGAGATCGGATGAACCTCAGGCCAAGCTGCTCAACAATGGTGATGGTGATGGTGATGGTGACGGTGATGGTGATGGCGCTTTTAGCTGGTCAACTGGCGACATTTGACCTACACCTACATTTAAGATGTTTCATTTCTTCTGTCTTCTGTTGTTGTTGATTTTGTTTTTGGTTTTTGGTTTTTTTTGGCGGCGTATGTTCATGTGGCATGTGCAAAGGTCAGCCGGTTGAAACAGATCAACAGAGCGACAGACAAACAAAGCGAGCGAGAGTGAAAGAGACAGACAGTGAGTAAGTGAAAGAGATGGACGGCAAGTGTCAGCAGCGGGAGCAGCAGCCGGCAGAGGGCATTGGCATTGGCATTGGCATTAGCATTAACCTTATACTGGCTGCCTGACTGCCTGGCTGCCTGACTGCCTGGCTGCCTGACTGCATGTTGCCCATGTGGCATGTGGCGCCTGCATCCCGTTGCGCGTTGTCTGCATATGCGGAATATGCGTGAGCGTCGCACGTTGCCTTTGGGGGCGCCACAAGCTCCAAATGATCAAAGCTTTGTGGATGCATTGCCACATCCAGTGTACAGAATCCAGACAGCGGCATAACATTCAAATCAGTACGAGATTTGAGGCACAGAATTGCCATGGCAGCAGCTAAGCTTGCAACAAGCAGCAAGCAACAAACAACAAGCAACAAGCCACTAGCAACATGCTACATACTACATACAACATACTACAATATATACCGCATACTACATACAGCATACATCGGCAGCAACGTCTGGGATCCACCGCAGTTGCAAAGCTATCCAATGGTATCCAACGCTGCCCGTCGCGACGTGCCCCCCACCTGTGTTGCACACACATAAAATTCAGCGACATGCGGTTAAATATGCTTAAGTTTTCCCGCGGACAACTTGAAATTAAGTATATGTATGCCACAGAGACACAGAGACACAAAGACACTGGGACGGCAGGACAGAGGGCCAAGCACTTGGCCAGTTCCAAAGCCAAATAAAGTAATGAGTCTCCGGTTAAGAGGGGGGCAGAAAGGGTTCAGGAAGGGGCCCTGTGTAGACCGTGTAGATCAGTTGGTGCCAGTCGCCAAGTCCGCATCTCATGGAGTTTTACCTTAATTTATATATTGTTTGGTCTGTAAATGCATCCTCTTATCCATTCATTATGACCATTAGGCTTTGTGTTATGCCTCACCAGACCAAATCCTGAATCCCGAATACCCAATCCCCAATCCCGAAACCCCAAGCCCGAAACCCGAATCCCGAGCATCAAATCCTCCAATCTCCGATACGCACTCTATAATACAATTCCAAAGTCCATCTGTTGCTGCTCCTGTTCGCAATGCTGCAAAAAGCACAGCAACATACAGAAGAAGAAGAAGAACAAGAAGAAGAAGAAGGAAAATGCAATAATTACCATTCACATTGCGCCATTTGATTAATTCTCATTCCCCAGCCATCCGCCATTCGCCATCCCGAAACCAATTGCCAATCCTCACATGGGCATCGCCATCTCCAACTCCAACTCCATCTTCAACTCTATCTCCAACTCCATCTCCATCTATAACTCCATATCCATGTCAGCGAACTGTTATCGTTGTTTCACAATTCAAATTATGTATGTAAATATATAAGTACTTGTATGATTTTTCTTCTTCTTCTTCTACTTCGTATATACATATGTAAATAATAATAATAATAATAATAATATAGGATAATAAAAAAAATAATATAAAAAAATGAGAAAAACTTAATTATTAAAATAATATAATATATAAAATATAACTGTACCATATATGTATTATTTATTTATAATATTTAATACTATTATTATTATTATTATTATATTGTTATTATTATCGCAAGTTTGTGTCCTAAGTCTTTTATAAAATATCTATGAACGGCACATAAAATACCCTGCAAATAAAATAACCAATTGTGTATATACAATATATCAATAAGACTAATACAGATACTAATACAATACCATACATACACACATATATATGTGTGTGTGTGTGTGTGTGTGTGTATTTAACATGCGTCCAAATCAAGTTGGCTGCCCTGACTCAACTAGTTGCCCAACTGTTGCGCAGTTCCGTCTTATCGGGTATGTATTTAAATTATGGCAGAGAAATAATCGACGACAGGCTCGAACATGAGGTTCCAGGGCAGCAGAGTCTTAAACTTTGGGATGCCTTGCACCCCTCACACCGCACACCGTACCATGCACCATGCACCATGCACCATGCACCATACCTTTGGTATTAATGCAAATTGTGGATTTTTGGTCGCGAAGGGATCGTGCATGATAATTTAGCGACGCGACGTATACAGATCGCGAAAATATCCGGACATGGCATGGATGAGCCATTAGCCATTAGCCGGTTGTTAATGTGGCCGGCATGCGATGGAGCTGAGGAGAACAGAGACATTGTCTTGGCCCAGATAAGCTGTTGGCGCCCATAAACATGAATTTGCTATTATTGCCACATGGGGCAAGCCACTTTGCCATGCATCCATTGTATTTACATACTGATTAAAAGCAAAAAGCAAAAAGCAAAAGCAAAAAGCAAAAAGCAAAAGCAAAAAGCAAAAGCAAAAAGCAAAAGCAAAAAGAAAATATTCCAAAATAAAGGAAAACAAACGAATATTCGTATTCGATTATTCAATTAGGTAAACGCATTGCATATCCATCAAGTTGTCCAAGTGGAATGCTACGGCCTTAATCTATGGCCAGATCCGAGAATTCCCATTGTAAACATCGTGAATTTATGGCCATAAAAACATGTCACAATCTTTGCAAGCAATGGCTCGTATTCTAAAAGTGTTTATTTTGATGGCCACCACAGTCGGGGCGCTAATTAGGACGTGCTGCAACATCAGCTCCAACCTAAACTCCAACTCCAACTTCGACTCCAACTACAACTACAACTACATCTCCAGTTCCATGTTCAGCTCCAGCCAGCCTTAAGTATCCAATGTCGATGTCTCAGGCCGAGTTTGGATCGAAGCTGGGATCTTTTCGTATCAATAAAATCAAAATCAAAATCATGCAAACGTTTAACAGCGCCACAAAACTTGTCGCAACGATCTGTTGCAACGGCTGAGTCAGTGGCGGTTCGGGACCAGGGGAGAGGTCTTATTATACAGATAGAGGGGGGCTATACGATCGTAAAAACGCGCGGTTACAAGCAGTTGGCACTTGGCAGTTGCCAGTTGCCAGTTAACAGTTGACAGTTGGATCGTAAAGTTCATAAACTGATTGCCAAGATTTTCACTGGAAAGTTGTTGTCGCTTGTATATGCTTCTTTTACTTTTTCTTCTTTTAACCCTCCACCTGATACCCTGTAATCAACGCAAAAAAAATATATGCACTACGATGCGTATCGATTCCTACAAATTACAATCAATATTCAAATAAATTTCTTAATCACACACAAAATCTACAGAGATTGCCACAAACGGCATCATTATCAATTGCAAGTGCAAGGGGTATCTCATAGTTGAGTTTTTTATCTTTTTTTTTGTTTTTTGATTTTTTTTATTTGTTTCTTTATTCTCAGGAAATTGCCAACAATTTGTAATTGAATTGAATTGCATGTACGCAAGTTGATTTCATGTGCCAACAGCCATAAAGCGATGCATTTTATGACTCATCCCAAAGCTCGTCCAAATGCCACCTGATCCTGTACAGTTCCTACACATACAGCACATACTATACTATACATATATATATATATATATGTACATACATAATCCTTTCGACGGATATCCACGGCATCGGAATTTGTTACCCGTCAATAGAGACCTGGCTTTAAAAACTTCAAAATTGAATTGAATTATTTAAATCTTTAAACTTTGTATTCATTTAATTGATTTCTTTTTTTTTTTAATATTAATAATAGTTGTCTCGTTGGTCTCATTTTGTGTTAAAATTATTTTTCATTTTTGATTATTTTATTTTATATTGTCAGCTGTTTCTGTTAACAGAGAACGCTGCGTTCTTGTACTGGAATGGCCCTCTTAACAGGACGCAACAAAGCGCAGTGGAAAGACGCGATTGCACTCTTTCGCACGATAAAGATGACAATATTGTCTAATCGAAATTCTAACGATATCGATATATCAACGACGCGTCGATATGTCACTCATTTAGCATCGTCACATTACATTACATTTCATTTTATTACAATTCATTTTCAAAACGAAATCAGTGCAAATAAATTTACCTGAAGTTTTACAAATTTTTAAATTTCTAGATTTTCTTTTGCTTTTACACAAATCGACATACGGGTGAAACCAAAAACCAAATCGAAATCAAAAGGACCTCAATCAGCGCCACGTCCTCATCACAATCAATGGAATCTTATTTTTCTTCTCAGAACAACACAAACACTCACTCCAGATCGGGCTGTCGCCATCCCATCAACTCCTTCGGCAGGTTCACTCGCTCCACTAGCTCCACATCGACCTCAACCACTAGTTTCACCACCAGCTCCGATATCATCTTTTCAAGAGTGATTAGAGTCCCAGGACGCGTGCCATTGGTCATGGACGATACTTTGCATGCTTT
>JBAMCR010000542.1:0-17541 GCA_037075045.1 Mulgravea parasiatica
TAAAATTATTAGTAAAGATTAGCGTCGTTACTAGGCGGAGTTGCCAGACTGGCACGGAATAGTTAGTTTTGTTGTTTGGATAATGTGCACAAGAACTAGTTCATAAATGTTAGTATTTTTCTTGTTTATTTATTATTCGTTAGTTAAGTTTATTTATTTTTTTCTTTTTGTTACTTATTATGTTTAGATTTATTTGGTCATTATGTGAATATTTGCAATTATGTTTAGCATAAAATAAACAAAAATTAATAAGAAAAATAAAATGAATGTATAACTTAAGCACATAAAACGAATATGAGCGCTTAATTTAACTTATATGGGTGGGATAAAGGAATGCGTTAGCCAGGATTAGATAGGATATAGTAAAAGGGAGCTGATAAGAATATGGAACAGCTCATGGCGGGGAGGGCTTCGTTCAGGGAAGCGAAAAAAGCTGCTTTCCCATTTAAAGTCAGGGTCGGTCCGTTAAATTGTGCCCGTTGAAAGTCCGTAAGTTAATTTCGAAAATGTAAAAATATAAATTCTTTGTTATGACGACTAACCCATCTATCGAGGTCGTACTCATCCCTGAGTCTGCCGATTGCTAGCCAACAATCGATAGGTGGGCGACCAGTTAAAAAGTCGGCTCATAACAATTTAAAGCATATTTAATCCATTTTTATTTATGAGAAGCTCCCTTGGGATATATTATTTCATAATAGCATCGCTTAAGTATATAAAATATAATTATCGTTGCAAAAGAAAGAATAAAAGTATATGTACATACATGTGTACATACATATGCATATTTTGAAAATAAACACGCAGTAAATACAATTTTATGTAGTCGGTATTTTTTCATATGCGGTCACACAATTTGCATAAATATTTGGCATTTTCGATAGTTTGCGGTATATTTTAGTACATGTGCATTATTGACATTGAATTATAAATACTACAATTAAATTAAACTCGAATCCAATTAGTGGGCGCAGAAACGGAGCTGGCTTTGTAGTCGTAGTCGTTTGCATCATGGATGCAGAGCAGCTGAAACGATTAGAACGCAAAGAAGCGTCTCATATTGGTGACATACTCACCGAGTTTAATAAAAAGGTAAACGACCCGCATCCTTTTACCCTTCCCCATCATTTCGTTTGTTGTGACTAATGTTTGTTCCACGCGCGGCAACGCCCGCAGCATGCAGATCTGTTGGTATTTGATAGCTTTCATACGGACAACCAGTGGCACGATCTATGGCTAGCCATATTCGGCATTCTCGATGATCCGACATTGGCATCCCTGCACACCCAATGCCTCAATACGGTGCGAATTTTAACGCGCGACGAGTTCAGCCTGCAGACGCACTTTATTGAACAAGAGCTAAGCACGTTGCTATCGCTGGCACGCATCGAAGTCGGTATCGATGAGGAATCTGATTCACAGCTTAGCAATGAGCAGGCAGAGATCATTGCCGAGACTCTGAAATGCCTATGCAACTTGGTCTATCAGAGTGTCGATTGTCGACGTCAGTGTCTGCGTCGGCATTGCATGGATGCGATTGTCAAACGCTTGGGTGCCGCTTCAGCGACGCGTTATCCATGCGCTCTGGAATATTATGATATGAAACTACTTTTCCTGCTTACCGCATTGGAGCCAACGGCACGTACGCGTCTACAAATCGATCTCAACGGTCTGACCTATATGACCAATTGGCTGGACAATAAGTTGACCGAATGTGCTACGACTGCAAGTGATGAGCAACTGAACATCATCTGTGAGCTGCTCAAGGTGATTTTCACAGTGACCAGTGCACCCGACAAGAGTCCTAACGAATATGAGATCCAAAGTCTGCATTTGACGGGTATACTCCGTGAGCTATTGCTGCGCTTTGGCGGCTGTCAAACTGTAGAACGGGAACGTGCCGTTCTCACGCATACAATCAATCTGTTAACCAATATATCCAGCAGTTGTCTCACCGAGCTAATGCTCAAGTGCAGCAGCGCTGACACTGATGTGGAAACGGATGCAGATACGGCACAAACTGCAGCTGCTGCCAGTGCCGTGCAAACTACGCACAAGTGTTGTGCCCTGTGCTTTGAAAAGCGCAACGTGCGAGCGTTAAGTGTTCTGTTGGACTATCTACGCGAGGGACTCGCCCAGCAGGAGGCGGAGGCTAGCTCCCATGAGCTGCTGTCACCAGTGTTAACGGTGTTGGTCAAGTGTGCGCGCAGTAATCGCACTATGCGTCATTTTTTACGACAAGAGATTCTACCGCCTCTAAGGGATGTCAGCCAACGTCCAGAAATTGGCAATGAGCTGCGAAATCATTTGTGCCGTTTCCTTACCTTGCCCGCCATGATATTGCGCGACTTGTCTGCCGAGCTGCTGTTTGTGCTCTGCAAGGAGGATGTCGGCCGCATGATCAAATATACCGGCTATGGCAATGCGGCGGGATTATTTGCGAAACGCGGCGTACTCGATTGTCGCCGTATTGAGGGCAACGATTACTCATCGGACAGTGAGGATAGCGACACCGAGGAGTACAAGCAGCAGCAGCAGTGCTTCAATCCTGTGCTCGGCTGTGTCGAACAGCCCAAGCGCAATCCTCTCGAGGGCATGTCCGAGGAGCAAAAGGAATACGAGGCAATGCAAATTGTCAACATGTTGGAGCAGATGCGCAAGGATGGCATCGTACAGCCGGCACTTATCGATAAGGATGGCAAGCCCCAACCGCTGGAGCACATACTACAGCTGCAGGAAGAACTGCCACAGCAGCAGCTGGAGCAGAAGCGCAAAACCTAAACCTCGTCTTGCAATCGACCAACAAGTCGAGGGCAACACATTCACACCATGCAAAACAATCGTTGGGGGTCTTCCAAATTGTGGCAAAAAAAAAACAAAACCAAAAAACAAAATAATAATAATTAAAAATATAAATAATTATAATAATAATAATAATAATAATGCGTACAATTATTAGCCACACGCACTTTTAATTGATCAACTGGAAGGCATTTATAATATTTTATACATAAATAGAATTCATATGAAACTAATATACTATAATTCAACAATCTAATAGATAAATGCAACATACAATAGCTTTTATGTAATTAATAACTTTTTAGGTGCGCATAATTCCAATTTTATATTTAATATTAATATTTAAAATGCGACTCTTCAATTCCAATTAAATTGTTCAGA
Organism: Mulgravea parasiatica; assembly: GCA_037075045.1. Classification (NCBI taxonomy): domain Eukaryota; kingdom Metazoa; phylum Arthropoda; class Insecta; order Diptera; family Drosophilidae; genus Mulgravea; species Mulgravea parasiatica. The sequence goes on from JBAMCR010000542.1 coordinate 3,184, forward strand.
TATAAAGATCAAGCGAAAAGAGAGCTATACACATAGATAGACAGAGAGAAAGAGAGAGAGAGAGTGAGTGATGAATGAGAGCGCAATATTGCTACTTAAATAATTATTTGGAAAATTAATAATAATAGTTAATTTCATTAAATACAATAGATGTGTCACATTCACTAAAAACAATTAGGCTCAACAAAGAAATAGTTTTAAGAATTTTCTTCAACCTTAATTTATATATATAGTATACATATACATATACATATTTGTTGTGTTTTGTTATTATTTATTTTCCAAAACCATTTATTGTATTTGTATGTATATCATTTATAAATCCTACAATATGTATTGTATATGGTACATATAGAGCTTTATTGTGTTCAAATCTGATAGTCAATGGAGTCTGGCTTAGTTGCCTCTGCCGATATGCAATTAACGATATCTCTACAATATATAATATAAATGTATTAACACGTATGTATATACATACATTTATACATTATATATATAAACATGATCATATACAAATGTATTTCTAGTTATTCGAGCTATATATATAAATATATGTATGATGCTTAATAAAAATAAATGCTAGTAAACAATTTGCCAGATAAACAAGTATTATTTATATAGAGAGGGTGTTGGGGGGGGGGGGGTACCAATTTGATAACATTTGATTTCGATATCTAGAAATAAAAAACCATTTCGTATTTTTTTTTGTTCGTTTTTGTGTTTTTTTCTTTTTTTTTTTGTTTTGTAACGATTTAAAGAATAAATTTTATTATAAGCTATGGCACAATTAAATATATACATATATACGTATTTACATAATTATGTATCTATATATATATATATTCATATATATATATATATATATATACACTTATATAAATGTATATCCATAAATTTATATTTTTTTCTTTCAGGATTTTTGTGGAAGTTGCATGCAAGGATTAGTCCAGTTTCTTTGATCGCTTCATTTGCTTTTTTTTTTTTTTGATTTGGTTTTATATTTAATATACGCTTGATGGATCATACATGAATCAGGTGTTATTTGCGATGAGCATGCTGTTCCTCGTAATCCTTGTAGAAATTCGCCTCCTGAATGTACATGCGATCATTATGAGTTTGCATCGTCTGGCGACGCTTGGCTCCTTCATCCTGTCCTTGTGAATGCTTTGGCTCCGTCCAGGTATATTGAAGATGCTGCTGTGTCTGAGTCGGAGTCTGAGTCTGTACGGGGGCGGGACTTGACGGGAAATAATTCGAATACAAATGCATCGGCTGGCAACTATTTTGGCTAGATGATTGTTGCTGCATCTCATCAATGGTTGTGTATCGCATGGGATATTCAATATCCTCAATGGCATTGGAGTTGGAATTGGCAGTGAAGCTGGAGCTGAAGTTGGCGTTGGCATTGGCATTGGCATTGGCATTGTCATTGGCATTGGCTTTAGTCGTTGGCGATATTGAGCTTTGTAATTGCGGTGATTCCGTTTGGGGCAGATAGGAGGATAGCGGCTGGGCATGATAACTGCTCACCCTATAAACACTGGACAGATTTGGTAATTCATAGGCATTCGCATTGCACTCGTCGCGGGAGAGAAACTCGCGTAGTTGCAGCTGCTTTTGTTTCTCGCGCTGACGCTTCACCTGTTCAACCGTTGAATGTTGCTGCTCCATATCCAGATCCGCACGGGAATCGCTGCTCTTTTGTATGAATGTTGCTGCTGCTGCTGCTGCTGCTCCTGAGGCCGGCGGTGAAAGCGGCGGTGATTCATGGAGCAAAAGTTGCATGTGATGGCGCAGTGCCTGCTTATTGTACAGCAGCTGCTCATTGACATGGACATATTCGACCAACTGTTGCTTGCACTCGGCCATATCCTCCTCCAATCGCTTGATCCGTGACTTGTAACATGTGAAGGAACCAGCAGATGCTGTTGCAGATACACTCTCCAGGCTGCTGCATGCACTTGCGCTGGCACAGACGCTGCCACTTCCCTCCGTTTCTGTCTTTGTGCTCGTCCGTGTCCTCGACTCAAGTACTGGCATTGGCTCTGCTGGAGCATAAGCGGTTTCCTTCGGTTGTCTTGCATACTGTTGCTCCTTGGAGCTCAGCTTGCTAGCGTGCTTGTGTCCCATCTGCTGGTAGCCTGGATTCTGTGCTGCAATCTCAGTTATTTTAGTCTTTTTACGCTGATTATGCTCCAGCTTAAGTCGCTCCAATGTGTTCGCCAATTGCAAAGACTTCTGCTCCTCCGCACGTGGCTTACTCTTAGACTTACCATGAGTGTAAGTCATCGTCTGTGTCGACGTCTGAGTCTGAGTCTGCGTCTGCGTCTGCGTTTGCATCATCGGCTCGGCAATAGAATGAACCATCTCGAGTGCTTCAGTTGGGGGCAGCTCCTTTATGTGAGCATGAGAATGCGCTTGCGTTTGTGCATCAGCTTGGACTCGACCATGGATTTGGGTATGAGAATGGGTTGGCTTCACCGGTAGGAACCGTTGCGTTGGTGGATTATCCTGCTGTTCGTATTGTGTCTCCTTCTGCTTGGACTGGCGTTTCTCTTTGCGCATTTTACGCACACGTGCACGCATCTGGGACACTGTGGTCGCCACATATGCCGCCGGCTGGTTGCCATGCATTGCTGCAACGGATTCAGCGGCTGCTGACACTGATGTTGATGCTGATGCTGATGCCGATGTTGATGTTGATGCTGATGCTTTGGTTAATGTTTGTGCAGGAACTTGAGTTGGCATAGATTCTGTCCATTTACGCATGGGCTGTTGCTCCACCTGTATTTTCGTTTGCGATTGCGATTGGGATTGGGATTGTGACACAACGGGCGTCTGCCACAGTCCGGCACTGACATAACGTGGCGCAGTTGCTGCCGCAGCAGCCAATTCCCGACGCAGCGCCACCTGAGGTTGTCCAGCTGGTGCCTGGGTGGCAGCCCGATGATGCCCGATATGGTCATGATGATCGTGGTGACAACGTTTGCTACGATGATTGTGCCGCTGGTGGCGATGCCCAACCGGCTGATGTTGCCTGCGCTCCTCCTCCGTCCAGGGCTTGGTGACGCTATTGCTCGGTTGTGTTACCGTCTTAGTCGATCCACCTGGCTGCACGTGTGTGGTAGATGGTCTATGTGGGGAAGTGGGAAGTTAGGAGGCGTGTGTGATCAAGCCCTAAAATCTCAACACAGAAATCAAAGAACAAACAAAACAATCAAAACACAAAAAAAAAGCCAAAAAAAAAACTTTTTAAAACAATTTTAAACCACAATTGAAGACACATTTCCAAGATTACAATTTGGTTAAGCTTTTTTAATATTTACTGTTAATAAATAAATATTTGGATAAAGGATCGTTTCGCAACAATTCCAACATTTTGCTTTGATTTTAAAAAAAGTTTCCTTTAACGCACAATTTATAATAAATTTCTAATGCCTATTTGCCTATGGAAAATGGAAATGCCAAATCAATTCTATTGTTTATAAATTGTCCTCAATTGTTTATTAACAATAATCATAAATATTTAATAAGCAATCGCTATTAATTTTGTTCTAATTATTATGGCATTGTATGTATATATATATATGGATTTTGAATTGGAATTTGAACTTATTAGCAACAAAGTTTTCAATATAATTTAATTTTTAACCGATTTATCTATATACTATATTATAGAGTCCTTCGAAATATATAAAACATAAATCTTTTTGTTGTCTACCGATCAAACCGTAGGGAATATATAATATATTCAACCGATTTTCAGTTGACCAGAAATTTTATTACATTTGCAGTAAAAACAAAAAAACTAATTTAATGTTAAAAATGAATATATATATATAGTTACACGATCCGATGCGGGATTTTGTTTTTCTTTTTTTGCTACATACATACACTATACGAGTGAGAAAAAAACAAAAACAAATAAACATACCTAAAACCGGACGGACACGAACGAAAAATATACTTCTCTTATCAATTTCGGTTTTCATTCTGATCTGTATGAATATACTGTGTGTATGTATATATGTATGTATGTATATATGTACTGTGTGTATGTATGTACTGTATGTAAGTATGTATACTAATGTGCATTACATTTCGTTTACATTTCGTGAGAAAATTGCAACAACTTCTGCAAGGAAAGGGTATACAAATGTGTATATACTCGTATATGGTATTTAATAAATATTTAACGATGTTTAAATGGTTTAAGAACACGTTGCTCCTGCTGTTGCGATAGTTGCGATAGTTGCTCGGGGCCACTTCTGTTAATGGACAGGGAATCGATCGAGGTGGATGTGGTGGATGTTGATGTTGATGTCGAAATGGATGTGGATCTTCCCCGCCCTGTTTTGTTGATTTGTGATTTCTGTTTCAAGTTTGTTGTTGCTGTCGCTGTCGCTATAGCTGTCTTTGTCTTGGTGGTTGTTGTTGTTGTTGTTGTGGTGTTGGCCGCCATCGTTGTCGCCGTCGCCGTCGCTGTGGATGACGGTGAGCGTCTATGCTACGAGCGACGTGATCTGGAATAGCGAGCGAGCAACTTGAAAACGCTCTCCAAAATGATGTCAGACGACCCTAAGCCATAAATCAAAAGATCAACCTGTCACGAATCCTGCACCCACCCACACCCGCATAGCCTTTCACAACACAAACAAAAAAAAAAACAAAAAAGAAAACAAAAAACAAAGAACAGAAGAAAACCCCTGGCACCTGATATGCCAGGAGATGGAACTCACTTCGATTTAAATGAGGGCTTGCTGGCGCGCAGGGTGTTCTCCTGTAGCAGCTCGGAGCTTGTTGGGGTCAGCTGTGTGGGGCCATTTTGTCGGGCGCTATTACGTATCTCCGGTGCAATCATTTTGTATAGCGTCGAACGATACTCATTGACACCATAACGGATATCATCATCCAACGGTGGCTTGATGTCTGTGCGCAGTTCCATGTTTGCTGAGGGAGTGCGAAAACGATGGACATAAGCATGGCCAATGGCCTCCTTGGCGGTCAGTCGTCCTTCCGGATTGAGCACTAGCAACGACTTCACCAGAGATAGTGCATCATCACAGCAATTGCGTAGCATCTCGTCCAATGAATAGCGACGATCTCGCACGATCTTCTTACTGAGCAACACCGATCCAAAGCTGGCGCCAATCGATTCGATATCCCGATCGGTTACCTCCGGCAAAGCGCTCACAATCTTTTCAATCTGCAAAGCAAACAATATCATATGCCAAAATTTATATATACTATATAGAAATGTATGTATATACTTGATTTATTGTACTGGTGCCCTGAAAGAGCGGCTTCTGCCGTATCATCTCACCGAGTATACAGCCCAAGCTCCACATGTCAATGCCCTTGGTATATCTGCAGATCAAGCAAACAAATGATGCAAATTAAATAATTTAATTATTACAAAACATTTACTTGCGACTGGCAACGAGAATTTCAGGCGCACGATACCAACGTGTGGCCACATAATCCGTTAGTACCACCTCATTTTCCAGCGGATCATTGCAATCATAGTCCATATTATTGTTGCGTCGCTTGGAGCACAATGTGCGGGCCAATCCAAAGTCGGCAACCTTCAGTCTGCGGCCAGAAATATATTTTTAATTCAATTGCACAGACATAGAGTATGTATGTGTGGTATGTATGGTATGTATGGATGTAACATACCTGCACTTGGTATCAATAAGAATATTGCTTGGCTTTAGATCCCTGTGTATGACATTTCCAGAATGCATATACTTAATGGCATTGATTAACTGATACATGACAAAGCGTTTGTGTATATCCTTGAGCACATCGCCTTTTTTAATAACATTATGCAGATCACTGTCCATGAATTCAAACACCAAATAAAAATCCAAATCATTCGAGGCCCTAAATAAAGATTAACAAATTAATTGAATTCAACGAATATTTAAATTATACGATATATGTATGTCTTTTTTTTTGTTCTTGGCTCTCTCACTTGAATATATCCAACATGCGTATAATATTGGGATGATGGCGAAAGGCGCGCAAGAAGACAACCTCGCGATAAGTGCGCTGTGCATCGGTTTCATCGCGGAAAGCATCATAGATCTTTTTGAGTGCCACAGTATCCCGTAACCGTCTATCCGTTGCTTTCCAAACGATCCCATAGGCGCCCTTGCCTAGGCGCTGCATGAAATGGGCGATACATCGATAGGTAAAGTAAGTAATAAGGAAAATACTAAAATATGAAAGAACATCGATAACGATAACGATACCTTGCGCACATCAAAATAACGCTCAACATTATGATCGAGCTCATGGATGCGTCGCTCTTGAGCGTATGATTGCCTTTCGGCCATTTGTTTCTCTCTTTCGTTATCCTTGTCCTTGTCTTTATCCCTATTTTTATCCTTGTGCTTATCTTTGGGCTGCTTATGATGTGGCTCAGCTTTGCGCTCCTGCATATGTCGGTGGTGATGTTCGTCCCGATGTTGTTGCTGCTGCTGCTGTTGTTGTTGCTGCTGCGGTTGCTGCTGTTGTTGCTGCGATTGCTGCGGTTGCTGCTGTTGTTGCTGATGATGCTGATGCCTGTGATGTTGTTGCCTTATATATTTGCGCCTTTCCACCTCAGCTCCTGGAACGGCAGTGATGCTGTCAACAAGCCCGCCGCCGGCCTTCTGCACGAGGCGACGGCGATTGGGTTCATCCAAATCAGGCGCCACTTTGTGGCCGTGCGTTTCGCTTACGTGTGAATGTTTATTTCTAGCGCCTACGGATGGATAGTGGGGAAATGGGATTTTGATTTGAGGAGGACATTGAGTGGAGGATTTGGGTGGGTTGGTATTTGGGATTGGCAATTGCAATTGAGAATTGGGAATTGAGATTGTTCGTGTTGTTGTTGATTTGCAATGGGACTAAATTGTTGCAATTGTCACTTCAAATCCTACAATATATATACATGTATGTATATCTATCTATATAATAATTATATATATACATATAAGTGTATATTATGTATACATATATGTATATAGTATATACTCAAAGCGATGTACCCACTTTTTGTTTGAGCCTCGCGTGTGAATGTCACTCTGTAAAGGATTCGTATTCGCATTCTTCAATTCTGGTCGCCATATGCAAACGGCGTTCAAGTATGTTAAAAAACAACAACAACAACAACAAAAACAAGAAAATGAAGAAGAAGAAGAAGAAGACGAAGAAGAGTAACAAATAATAAGAAATAAAAAAAAGTAAAAATAAAACAACAAATAAACCAGTAGCAATTTGATTGAAACTGAATTATTGTTAGATCGATCGAAAAGCGAAAGTGGGCGACAACAGCAACACCAACACACGAACAACAAAAACAACAACAACAGCAATAGCAGTAAAAATAATAATAATAAAAAAAAAAAACAACAATAAAATAATGAACTGAACTACATACTTGTGGTGCAAGCAGCGTAAAGGGGGCAAGTAATTTTTTTGGCCTAGCAATGCATACAAATGGACAAATGGAATTTGGGGAAGCCCTCAAGTGCCCAGGGTAACACATGTTGTTGTTGTTGTTGTTGTTAGTCAGTGGCAACCACTACAACAACTAGCGATAACGACAAAAGATTCCTTGATTTCTTTGGCGCACCGAGGATTTATATACCCTATACAAAATTATCGAATAGCAAAAGAAACGTACTTAATGGTACAATAAATAAATAAATAAATATTTGTAATTAAATTTAATAATAATTAATATTGCGATTATGTACATACACATACAAATACAAATATGTATTCACACATAGCATGGGCATAACATATTGCGTGAAAATATTGCAATACTCTGTGGATGTAAGAGTATAAAAACAATCAAAAAACGCCTGAAAATGTCAGAAGCTCGTCTTGTGCATGCAATCGAAACGGAGAATCTAACTATAATATAATATTATTTGAATTTGTTTAACAATAAATATGAATAGTAAATGCCTATAAAAGTAAGCGCATACATATGTAAATACATGCAGTTAATGTATAATACATATATAATAAATATGTCAATATATGTAGTATATACATACATACATTCTATATAATATGCAAACATTACACTGACCAGCCAAATACTGAGAATAGCTTAAAATAAAAAAATAAAAAATAAAACATTTATTTTTAAAATTGCATCGAACTAGAATTTGTTTAGATGCATATTATTATTTTGAAAATATGTATATGCATACGAGTATATGATGTCTTTACATTGTCTTTAATTAATTTAATTCAAATTGAATGAAACGATCCTTTTTGTCGAATTCAATACCGTGTTGTACAGTGTAGACTAGCTAATCCAAATTTGGGGCAAATTGTGTACTTGAATGCCGCATGGGTGGGGGAGAGGTGAGGGGGACAGTGCCGGGTGATGGTGGCAAGTGACGGTGCGCCAAATGGCACTTACCTGGTGATTCTGTGGAACGACTGGGGCGAGCTGGGGCTGCCCCAATGCTGTTGTTGCTTAAGGACAACACTTTGCTAAGTTGTGGCAAGCGCTGGCAATCGAAATGAGAGCGGCTCCTTAATGACTGACAGCATCAACTATAAATTTTCGCATTATTGTTGCACAATTCCAAAAAAAAAAAAACCAAAAAAAAAAACAAAATATTAATATTATTAATATTAATTAATACATTTGGGTATACTTATAATAAAATGAAACTAACACGGAGTCCAAATGGTACTTCAGAATATTTCGTTTATGATGATTTCTGGAATATATATATATATTTTTTGTGTTTATTAATTTTGAACGTTGAACGGTAATTTAACACGAATATAATTAACGGTGCAATCTCGGATTGAATAATTCTAATCTATATATTTTAGTTTCGGTTTTTATATCCGTTCTTAAATTCTTTGAGAGCATTTAGCAATTTCACTTCTCGATACACGATATATATATATATAGATATATATATTTATTTTTTTATTATTATTTTTGTCAACACTTCGCTCAATCACGGATAAATTATACTTTCTTTTTCTCGCTTTTGAAATACTTCCAGAATAGATGGGAAATATTCAACCGCGGCGACTTTCAAATTTTAACGTCTTTTGCTGTTTCACTTGCTGCGGCGGGGTTAGCGCAACACTTTCACGGATAATGCGATATAATATGATTAATACATATATATATATATAAATATATAATAATATACATATACATATATATATATATATTTAGTTATGTTTGTACACCAGCAATATATATTACTACATATGCAAGTATATACAACATACATATATTATGGAATACCGTTTCGGATAACTCGCGTCGCGATTTATGCATTCAAATAAGATCAAAAATTAAATACGAAATTGTGTGTTTTTTTTTTTACTGTCGAGTTGTGTTGAAGGTATATAAAATATAGATGTGAAATCTCTACGACTTTTTAAAAAAAAATAGTCAGCACAACGAACACCCTGACTACTCTGTTTCTACTTGGACTCTGTTCTTAGTTTTTTATGCTGACATTCTAAATACATAAATACAGTTACCGTTACAGTTACAGTTTCATTTTGCATACATATGTATGTATGTATGTATGTATGTGCATACAACATTCAGGATATGTTGTATCATTTATCGGTTTCGATGGTTATGCTTATATTCTAACATACCATACATACATACATACCATACATACATACATGCATACACAGTTCCGTATAGCTGCTCACCCATTGTCCCACAGGATTTATCATTCACATGGCCGACCAAAGGTATTGACAGTATACATCGCTTTCAAAAACAAAAACAAAAAAGAAAAAAAAACAAATATAGTATCTAATAAAGAAATTGTGCACATTCATTTAATTATTTATTTTTTTATTTTATTTATTAACCAATATTTTGATTTTATATTTGGCAAAAAAAAATATTGTCTTGAAATGCATTTCTTAAATTTAAATTATTACACAAATTTAAATTAAATTAATTTTAAATTTTAATTGAATCTAATTTTATTGATTTAAATACATTTTTCTTTTCTATCAAATGTGTGAATGATATTTGCCATGTGCGGCCAGCTCAGTCCGGTAATCGCCGACAGGTTGCTATCAATAAATATTTTTACTTTTTTTTTGTTTTTCTTTTCTTTTCCTTTTCGATGCTTAGTTTTCAATAACAAACATGGGCGGAACGACTTGGCACATAGCAACCTTCAGTACATTGTGCATTGTAAATGGTAATGATAAGGAGAGAGAAACCGAGAGACTGAGAGAGAGAGTGCTAGAAAGGGAAAGAGAACGCAAGAAAGGAGTAACACTGTGCAAGTGAGAGAAAAAGAATAGGTTGCCATAGCAGGTGATGATCAGGTTGCTGCTAGTAACGACACCCATACATATAAACATCCACACATACAATATACGTATATCTTAAATTTAAAAAAAAAATACAATATATTGATGTATGTACATATTTTATATATATATTTTTTAGCAACTAACAGACTAGAGGAAATACGACCTACCCCATTAATTTGACAAGTTCATGATCTCAGAATTACAGCTATCGAATAAGAAAGGGATGATAAACAAAGAAACAAAAAAAAATAAAATAAAATAAGTGAATGTATGCATATATGTTGTTTATATACGCACACACACACACACATACACATTAAGTAAATAACCATGGTGATCGAATGTATAAATTTTCAAATTATTTTAAGAGGGCAAAAATGAAATTTACAATTTTTTAATTTTGTTAAAATAACGTTTTCTTACAATTAAAATATATGTGAAAAAATTTGTAAATTTTTATAACTAAATGTTTTTTTTATTGGTCATAATTTATTTATTTTTCTTAGAGCTCGAGTGAGGTATGTATAAGTTGCCTTGATCGAACGGGAGGTGTCGCGAGTACAAAAAAAAATTGATTAAAAAAAGGGTATATATAAAGTTGCACATGATCAAAAGTTAGCCAGGAATATAGGCAATTGCAGTTGTTTTTTTTTTCTTTTTTGAAATTTCTTTTCTTTTTTGGGTTTTTTGTTTTGCATTTATGGTTGCTGCTGCTTCTGGTGTAGATGTTGCTGATACATTAGCTTTAAGGTTTCATGTTTTTGTTTTTGTTGTTGATGTTGTTGTTGTTGTTGTTGTTGTTGTTGCTGCTGCTGCATCAGATCTTGCTGTTGGCGATACTGCAATTGTTGCTGCAATAGTTGTTGTTGCAATAATTGCTGCTGCTGTAACTGTTGCTGTTGCTGCAATTGTTGCTGCTGCTGTAACTGTTGCTGTTGCTGCAATTGTTGCTGTTGCTGCAATTGTTGCTGTTGCTGCAATTGTTGTTGTTGGTGCAGCAATTGCTTTTGTTGATGCAACTGCTGCTTCTGCAATTGCGGTTGTTGCTGTTGCTGTTGCTGCTTTTGTAGAACCTGTTGCTGATGTAGTTGTTGCTGCTGCAACTGTTGTTGTTGTTGTTGTTTTTGCTGTTGTTGCTGCTGCGTCTGTTGAATATGTTGATGCTGCTGCTGCAACTGTGCCTGACGGCGCTTCTGCTTTTCGAGCTCTGCAAAATGTTCCTGCTGTTTCCGTACTAGCTCATCCATCACCTTATGATTGTAGGTGGAATGAAGCATAAGGCCAAGTAGATTGGCACGTGAACTGAGCTGCTGCCGCAATTGGCGCTCCTGCTCCATCAGATCGTCCATTTTCAGCCATTGACGCACACGTTCCAAATCGATTTCGGCACGGCGTATCTTCTCCCACGCATAATGCTTGAAGCAATTCTTTTTGGGCGCTCGACAAAATTCACCGGTCGGATTAAAAACGTTATGAACCAGCGGAGCACCGCAGACATCCGAATCACTAACCTTGGGATCTTTGCTATGTTCGGGACAGAGGACGCGCAAACGCTTGCAATACGTTTTACTGGCTGGATTGTAAAAGTCACAAAACATATTGTTACCCTCCATTCGAGTTTTGAAGATGCTACCAAAACTCGCCTGCGATTCATATTTATTGAAGCACTTCTCCATGTGCTTAACGGCGGTCCGGGAGTGTATTTCATGTCCACATGTGATGCAGTACATACTTTGTTCATCCTCGACATCGCCATTATCCTGTGGCTTTTGTGTATCAATTGAACTTCTTTTCGCACGCTCCACTACCATATTCAGCTCCTCGGCACGTTTCTCTAGCTCGGCAAGAGCGAAGCGTACCATCGATTGTTTTTGCCGTATAACTTCAAGCTGCTCCCGATTCTCTTCAGCCGCATGGCAAGGTGTTAAATTCCATTCCTGTAAACGCTGCGGCAATACTTGAAATATACGATTCGTGGCAAGATTGAAGCCGCACTTGTCGCTGCAGTATTTACTTTGCGGACGGGCTTGACAACGACAGCCGGGTCCATGACATTGGCGCATACCTTCCAGCTCGGGATTTACATATATCTCTGGGCTAACAGATCGCGCGATTTTACTTTTGCGCTGCTGCTGCTGTTCTTCTTCCTGTTGCTGCATGTTGGCCTTATCACGTTTACGACGATTGTGCTCCCTGCTGGACGTTGACCTTCGTGATTCCTGCAAGAGGCAATTACGATAAATGCAACGCGGTTTATGGCCAACTCGTGTCCGACAGGCATCACATTGATTACAATTGGGACGACGACATCCATCGCACGTACCACAACGCCTAACTGTCTTCGAATCCTTGCTGTGGCTACTGTGCTTGCGACTACCAGATGCAGCGGTCCCGCTTCCGCTGTTGAATGTTGATGTGGCCGCAGTTGCATTTACCGGCAATGCGGATGGACTATTTGTGGCGGCAAGATTGACGCTATTGGCGCTGGTGGAAGCTGTCGTTGCTGCTGCTGCTGCTGTTGTTGTTGATGATGATGATGATGATGCTGCAGTAGCAGCAGCACGCTCAGTGGCAACCAAACGAAATATGGTCTGCAGCTGCGGATTTTCTTTCTTACAACGGCGGCAATAATACTGCTTAATATGTTTGGCTTCCTTCTCCGTAATGCCAATGCAGTCACCGTGATACCATTCTTCGCAACCATCGCAGCCGCTATAAATGAATACGATTAATTATAAATAACGACGAGATCAATAATCAATCAGCCTTACATCATAAAGCGGGAACAATCCGAAGTACGACAAATACAATATGCTTGGTCATCTTGTTTGAGTATTGTGGCTATTTTTGATTTACGCTCGGGTAAATCAAATAAGCGAGCGATTTCTTCTTTCTGCATACATATACAAATATAACTTTTCTTTTTTTATATGTACGATTAATATTTTTACTTACCGACCTCCTATATTTACGCTTATCCGCCATGCCTAACAATATTCATCGGTAGTAAAAGTTTATCATCCAAGGCCCAAACAAGTAATCAAAAATTTTGACAAATATATCGATACAACTTCAGTATCGGTCCGATAGGTTAATATCGCCTAATCGTTAATAATTTTAATTTTTATGGATTTAATACACATAAGCAATGCGCACGATTTACATGATAGCTTCATGACTCTTGTTTTAGTTTCATTAATTTATTTTAATTAATGTCAGCATGCTGCTGATATGATTTTTAAAACAAAAATTAGAGATGGCATTTCAGCCAAAACATTCCTAGATTGTCAAATTAGAGATGTTACTTTTACAATCATTTACACATCGCCTATACAAAATAATCGCAGTTGGGGTTGAAATATGCAGTGGTGCCAAATCGTTTTCTAACCGTTGCTATCAATATTTAATCAGTGTTACCAGTGGTATTATTAATTATTGTCGATAAATAAACTGAAAATGTTTTTTATATCGTACAAAAACTTGTACATATACATATAGTTTTAATGATGTGACGGAACTGTAAACGGTTGCTATAGAATTAGGTCAGAATCACTGCCGCTATCCTCAGATTAGATTTTCATTTCAAAATATGTAGTATTATATATGTTAATTCAGTTTGTATTCCATGCCACAGGGTTTCTTCGATATACCAGTTGACAATCTTTACGCTGAGCCGGCGGTACTCAAATGGATCAAAGAGAACATTCCATAATGGAAGAATTTGATCATAGTATCACCCGATGCTGGCGGGGCCAAGCGGTAAATAAAATATACAAAACTAAAAACACGATATTAAGTATATTCTAAATTTTTGTTATTTCGTATTCTGGAATTGTGTAGTGTCACTTCAATTGCGGATCGTTTGAACGTGGAATTCGCGCGGATACACAAGGAGCGTAAAAAGGCCAATGAGGTGGCATCCATGGTGCTGGTTGGTGATGTTAAAGATAAGATTGCTATATTGGTGGACGATATGGCTGATACGTGCGGCACCATTGTCCATGCCGCCGATCGTCTCGTGGA
>JBAMCR010000543.1:0-17537 GCA_037075045.1 Mulgravea parasiatica
AATTTTTCAAATATCTCATACCGTTCAAAAGTTATGATTTTTGCAACGCTAGTAACAACAAACGGGCCACTGTGCGATGGTTGAGTCTTTCTGGGTCTTTCAAATTGAACCATTTTGGGGAATCTATAATTGTGTGGCTAGGGACCGGACGAAGTGCCGCAACAATCAGCTGATTGCCACAGCTGAAATAACAATAATTTGCTAGTAAAAATATAAAAAACAATATAAAATTGTATGTTTTAAATATGTTTTTAAGTAAATGTAATGCAAATGAAGGCAGTTGAGAAGGATGTTCATTATGTTTTAATCAAGTGCTGTTGTGTATTGCACAATTTTCATAATGTGCAGAACAGCCTTTATTTGAAAAATTGGCACACTGCTGAACAATGTAATACAAAACCAACCAATAATACTATAATAATATGTATATTGCGTTTTGATGGCCAACAAGCATTAAACAATAAATACAGAAATACTATTTCTTTATTCTATTTCTATTTCTATTAAATACAGAAATACTATTTCTTTATTTACAAAAGTTTACTAAAGCTTACAAAGGTTAAGATATACAGAAAAAAGTTAAAGAAATTAATACACTTTATCGCTTTTTAGTAATTTTTATTCCATATTTCTATTAAAAGTATTTAGACATTTCTGTCCACAATATGCGTTTGCACTGTAAATACACAATAATCATATAATATATAATCGAATGAAAACCAATTTTATTTCAATTATTTTTCATAATTTTAATTGAACATACTATTTGAATTGCGGGATCAGCTGTTTATTGCCGCAATGCAAATTTTTTTTGTTTTTATTCCATCAGAGTTGTTAATTTCTCGATTATCGATTGACATTGCACGGCCCTGCTAACTTTTTTACGAAAAAACAATCTGGTAACACTGCATATTTTTCTGCCGCAGCCGCTAAATCAAATCACTAAACATACAACATATGGATAAATCGAACAGCTGAAACATTCGCGATGAGCAAAAATGAAGTGGACACACCATGCGGAAAGCTGAGAGGGGTTGCGGGGTTGTACGCACATATACATGTTTACTCGTAAAAGAGGCATGTCGGCCCTTAGACTGGCAGACAGGCCTAAGGCAGGCATGCATATACAATGTACTAGGTTATCAATTTGAGATCCCTTTTCTGTTTCTTATGGTCATACGTCGACGTACTCGGCCAAAAATGAAGAACCTAGGGCAACATGTGAAGACAATTCTCAAGACTGCCAAAGGGGAACTGCTCTATGAATTCTCGAACCCAGCGGACCCAAACACTAGAGTCCCACAGGAAGCAGTGCACGATTTTCAAGCCGAGACGTTGAAGTAAGCTCTCTTACGGAAACGCTAACCATCGTAGTAAGGGAGGGATCTGGACGGAATCGCTACCCAAGAAGAACCGCTGAAGGCGCTAAATACACAATTTGACAAAATTGAAGTATCCGCGTCGACCATACTATCAATTAGACGGTCTTACGGAGGAACACAGACAACCAGCCTGAAGCTCTTAACAACTCCCAGAAACTTCTTTCCATTAATTTTCACATTTTCCGATGGAATTTTCCAAAATCGTTTCTTAATGCTCACCTACAGCATAACAAGAAGCTACTGTGAATTTTAGAGATTTTTAGCTTTTACGGATTGGGCTTGCTATGCAGTCAAACTATTTTATATACTATATAGATAGATAAATAGATATAGATATAGTATGCATCAAGATTTTCGAAAGTATGACAATTAACTACCATATTGTACCTTACCGTAAGACGATAATTCTGTTAGTTCAGTGAGAATGTGAATTTGCGAAATTTCTGAAATTTTAAGCAAAAATAAAAGTGCTCTTTGCTTTGATTTAGTTTTAGGATTTTTTTGTAATGACACGCAATCGATATCAATATATATATATTTGTTGTTTTTTTTTGGTTTTTTTTTAAAAAGTTTTTTTTTTCCTTTTTTTTCATAACAATAATAGTATTTGTAATAATCATTATCAGTGTGACATGTCAACATGCAATAAGTTTAATTACATTTGTTTCAAAGTTTCATTTTGTTTGTATGTATATCAAACATTTGTGCGACTCGTTTTTATCAATTATAATTAACAATTAATTGTTTTAGCAAAGAATAAACCGCTTTGATTTATCAAGTAAAACTTTGTCTGGCAAATATCTCATCCAAGATTAGTGGACCTTTTCGCTAGGGCTTTCATATACTATATTCTTTTATTTAATTTATTTTTTGGTTTTTCATATTTTATGTATATATATATATATATATATAGTATTATATATATAAGAGTAAGTTGAGAGAAAGGCAAATGATGCATACAAATAATTTGCACAATTTCCTTGCCCATCTATAAATTTATATATTTGTATAAAAAGTGTTTTTCTTTTTGTTTACAATGAATAAAAACTTTCAGTGTCATAAATAGTATAGATTCTCTTTTCTTTCAAAAATAAACTTTTTATAAGCAGTTCGCTTTGTGTTTGGTCAAAATATTGAGCTAATCTCATAAAAAAAAACGAAGAAATTGTTCAACAATAATAATAATAATAAAAAAAAAAAAAACCATGGTATAGTTGCTTAACTTCGGATAACCGAAGAATAAATACTCTTGCAGAAGCGTTATTTACTTTGCTGCTATAGCTAAGCTATGTTGAAATTACAAAAAAAAAAAATGATTTCATTTTTTATTTTCTAAAAAAAAAAAATAATTTAATTTAATGATTGAATGTGCTAAAAAAATGATTAAAAATTTTTTTATTTTCGTTACTGAAAATTTCAATAATTGTTTTTTTTTTTCTTTTCCATTTTCAAATATTTCACGCACCGCAAGCGTATTCACAAATTGGCGAAACCTGAGCAAAAAATGTTTTTCTTTCTTTTTTTTTTAAAAAAAAGCACATCGAAAATTTGTTAACAATTATAAGAGTACAGTTACAGTATAAGTATATGTGTATATAGTATAGGAGTTGACAAGAGTTTACAAATTGAATGTGCAAAAAATAAAAAGCTTTGGTTTTAAAATTTTGCTTTGCTATTTGCAAGAAATTTAGTTTTTAAGTTTTTAGTGAATTTTGGGGTGGTTTTTTTTTGTTGCATTTTTAATAAAAAATTTTGAAACATTGTGAGTTGCCATACATAAAATTTGTTGTTGTAGTTCATGTTGGTCCGAAACAATTATAAATAATTATTATGTATATTATATATATATATATATATATATATATATAGATTGTGATTATTATACATATATTTTTATCTACGTACTGTTGTTGGTTTGGTTTTTGATTTTCCCAATGACTAACCGCTTGTAGAGAGTTTGTAGTAAATATATACATATATATTATATATATATATATATTTACTACAAGCAGTTAGTCAATGGGAAACACAAAACCAATACCAACAACAAACAGTATGTAGATATATATATTTATATATGTATATATATATATATATATATATATAGATATACATGTATGTATATATATACAATTATATTTAATGCATACATAGGCTAGTTAACAATATCAACAAAGGGGCGTAGTACGCCTTCAATTTTTTTCTTATTATTTTCTTTTTTTTTTTTGATTTTTAAAGTGCAGTGTATGTATAATTTGTGTATGATTTATTGGACAACTTTCTCAATGTTGCTCTATATTGCTCGGTCTCTTTTTAATAACACATTTGCCGTCTTTTTCCCTTTTTCTTTTTCTTTCTATTCATGCCGTACACCGCATATGGAGAGGAACGTACTAAAATTATGCAAACTGCACGCTGGCAACACTGTATAAACTATGGACGCCATTTCGTGGCATTTATGCCTAAAATCGTGCAACGCCTGCAACAGTAGATCTGTGGGTGGCGCCGAGTTCACCTGGTAGAAAAGCTTTAAATGTATCGCTGGCAATGATTTCGCAGCAGCTGTTAAGGCGGCTGCAGATGCAGTTGCTCCTGTTGCTGTTGCTGTTACTGGCTGTTGATCCCCAGCGCCACCTGGTGGCAATGGCAGTGATATGAGCTCTGTGGGCGTGGCAATTGTCTTTGCTGTTTGCTCAGCATCACGCTGTTGTTGTTGTTGTTGCTGCTGCTCGAGCTGACGCTGACGCTTGGTTAGTGGATAATCCTTGAGCAAACGGTTCACAATATACGTAAGTATCTCATCCAAATGCTCGGCGTTGAGACCTTGTGCCAAACGGCAATGATTCCGCAAAATATCATCGCTCAACTGCGTCAACTGTGTGGTAGATGAGGCCAAGCCAGTTGCCACATAGCAAACAATAGCCGCACAGTTGTTCTCATAGTTCCAGCGCCGGCGTATCGAGATGGTATAATCGCTAACTGAACAGCCAGTTTCCTCATCTGTAAAAAAAAGCGGGAAATCGTTATTAAACATTTGTCAAAAATTGGTTAAGATTATGTTGGATTCAACTTGATTTCGTTTGAGCTATGGAATTATGTTTTAATTGTGATCTTGAGATAATTAAAAAATAATGATATAGAAAGGTTTTCCATTTTCATTTTGTTTTCATTAAGTAAATTCAAATTGGAAACATTGACATCGCCGAGTGATGACTGTATGTAGGTACATATGTATGGTACATAGTGTATGTACATATTGTAGATTGTACTAGAGCTTGTAGCGTTTTATGGTGCTGTGCCATTCAAACTTACAATCGAAGCGATCGTTGTGGGTGTGGGCCCAGACCTGCCATTCAACGAGGGCATCACGTGGCAGCGCCGGCAGCACAATGTAATCCATAATGGCATTTGTGGTGCGTCTCTCCCATTGGCGTCGCGCCTCGCCAATGAACGCGGGATGGGTAACAAAGCAAATGCCATGGACGACATCGCGTAGCTGGCCCTGGGCATTCATCGCCTTGGCAATGCGGCTAATATGACGCAGAGTCAGCTTACATTGCGGTCGTATGCCGCCCTCAATGATTGTCATGCTGCCCGGCACCAATGCTATTTGGCCCGAAATGTAGGTGATGTCGCCAATCTGGAACGATGATTTTTAACTATGTATAACAACTGTCTATATGCATATGAATGATATGATATTGAATGCATGGTATGGTATCTGTGTATGTCAGGATATCAATCAGCAATCAGAGCAATCAGCAATCAGGCCATATGCCAAAAAAATTGACTCTCACCCGCGTCGATTGGCTATAGGGGCCAATATTGGCTGGCGCCCAATGTGAAATGCCTTGGACGTGCATTGTATTCCGTCGTCCATTGAGCAGAGTTTGCGTCTCCTCGCTGTCATCGCCACTCAGGGTGCAGGGTGAACGATGTGCAATCGCCTCCATAACGACATGACAATCATCAGGCAATGGGCACTCCACGCAGACTCGCGTGGGCGGATTATGAAAGTCAAATGATTGCAAATAGATGTTATTCAATGCTGGATATTCGGCTATGGAGCGTACATAAAGTGTTGTGAAGCATAAATCTTGCAGCTCGTAGCCGTTGCTGTGGCACAGTTGACGCAGTGTATTCAATGCTTGTTGTATGCCCAGTTCCATGCTTGAGGCACAACCTAAATCAAAAACATAAGCCAAGTAAAATAATGCTTAATTTTCATAAAATATTTAAATAAAAATGCAATTGGTTATAAGGACACTCCGGAAATATTGTTACCCTGTATGCCTGTTAGCCACATCCAGCCTTTGGCATTGATGGCAGCCTTGGCCTGATTGGCAAGTGGACGAAATTCACGTTCATATTTCATTGGACTTGGTGGCTGGGTTAAACCAGTTGACGGCATCGTCGCCGTCGCCGCATTATTGTTGCACTGTTGATTCGTGCTCAGCCCAAGCGAGGAGATGGCCAGCGACAGCGAGCCGCATACCGCGGCCGTGCTGCTGCCCAATGGATGTGAGCTGCCAAAGCCACAACAGCTTGAGGCGTGGAGTGCGTTGGTGCCACTGGCGTTGGCATTAGCATTGGCATTGGCATTGCCCATTATCAATGCCGATGTTGATGTAGATTGATTTGCATTGGCCAGCAGCAACATTGAGGCGCTACCAGTTATGGAGCTGGCCGTCGGTATGGGCTCGTCGACGCTGGCGCTCTTCGTTACAATGGGTATGGGCGAGGACGATGATGTGGCCAAATGTCGTCCAAACGAATTGCTGTGTGAGATTAGCTCATTCTGGCTAAGGGATTCTCTTAGACGTGTCTCCTTTTCAATTAGCTCCAATTCGATTTCACTAAAATCCGGATCACTTAGATCACTATAGGTGGACTCATTGAGATCGCTTATATAATCGAGTGATTTTTTAACAAAGACCACATCAGCGCCGGCATTCGGCTCCTTTGGCTGTAGCGTTAGTTTTGTAAAATTAATATAACCGACAGGACATATTGGATCGGCACTGCTAATGATCGTCTGTATATCCTCGACAACGATACGCTGCTTAAACAGCGGACAGTCCAGGGTAAATGTCTCATATTCACCGCCTTCGCCGCAAACATTTAGGCCATACTTATCCCGCATCTTGAGTAAATGTGTTTGCATTTCACGCAACGATTTGCCCAAATGGCGATCCGGCACAAGGCCCAATGCAGCGACCTTCAAAGAAAGATTTGTAAAAATGTTGCAAATTCAATTTATCAATTTTAATTTGGTTACGATAAAACGTACCTTGATGATAATCGCATGCACCTGACAGTCGATCATCTCCTGCAGCAGTTCAGTCTGATCTCTCCTCCATAAATACGCCAAGGATACCAGATTGAGGCGGCTGCACACGTTCTCAACGCGCACACGCTGATAATCTGACAATATGGCACCAACAGCCACCGCTTCCACATTTACTTCGTGCTGCAATCAAAATATCGCCAAATAAATACATATGATAGAAATTTAATGTTTAATTTACAATTAAATCTTATATTGGCCTAAGGAAATGAAATATATAATCTTAAAATTAAAAAAAAAAAACATAAACGAGAAATTAATCAAGTACAAGTATAAAATTTATAAACTATATAAAATTATTCAATAATAATAAAACAAAGTTAATACAGAATATCAATTCATATTCACGATTTTCTATTAAGTGAAAGAAAACAAATTTCAAATATTATTTACAATTTTATTAATCAAAAAGAAATTTTGTGGTGCCTATTTTAATTTATATTTTTAACTCTCGCATAATCCTTGAATAATAAAACAAATAGTTATAAATTGTACGTTATGAGTTTTGTTCACTAAAAGTTATTAATTATTAATTTGTGATATCATACATAAATTGCTCCTCATTTTTATCAGTGTACTATGAATCGAGTATCTATATTGAACGGTTCAATGTAACTTAATGATTTGTTCATTTTTCTGGATAATAAACTGAAATCTGATGCGCATAGTAACAAATGCGATATAAAGGTAATGAGTTCTTTTTCTTGAATTTATCAAGCGCTGCTCTAGAGAATTTAATAATCCTTATATGTTAGTATCAACAAAGTTCTTAATACCTCGTTTGTTCTGGAATATGGATTATGTGATCTCAAGACAGAATTCAATCCGTTCAAAAGAAACTTCTTTTAATGTAGACTTTAATTAATTAATGTTCCTTTCCTTAAAAATCGTACGAATTCTTACATAATCTTTTGAATAGCGACATCGATTCCCTTACGTTGTTGTTCCAAGTAAAAATATTTATTTCTATTGAACCTACCCGTAACTTTATCCCTTTGATCCTTAATCGTTGCACAATTAACTTTGTTCTGAATAAAATCGTTCATATCGAGTTTTTAGTTCTTATTTACCTTACACGTAAATAAATAATATTTTCGTTAATTTTGACTTTGTTTTATTTATACTAATTAATTTTTTCTGATTGGGTTTTTGCTGAGTTTTTCCCAATCCTTGCAACAAATTTTGAACTGATTTTGCATATAATTTAAATTTTAATTTTAGATTTTCATTTATTATATTATACTTTTGTTTTTATTTTTGTTTTAATTACATTTTTATTTTATTTTTAATTTCTTTATAAAATTTTTAATTGAATTTCTGTCGACTGTCCTTAATAAGTAAATAAATATAATTTATGACTCTATGCTAAGCTAAAATGAATATACAATAGTTTAAATTAATAATTGAATCATTTCGTGTATTTTTTATGAATTGTGTACGGGTGTTATTTATTATCCTAATGAGTTATAAACAACTATAAAGAAATTTAAACATCAGGGTGACAGAGAGAGAGAGAGAGAGAGTGTAAATGCTTTTTGTGCCATTATTATTAATTATTTATTTTTATAGGGGTTGTAAAAGAAATTTGCATAGCTTTGATTTAATGGCGGTACATCAAATAAAATAAATATATAATCAAATGTTTTGTCATAAATTGTTCACGTGCTTTCTGACATTTCTTGATAAGATTACCATTACGAGTTTTGTTTTTGTTTTTGGTTTTATTTTTGTTTTTGTTTTTATTTTCATTTTTATATTTATATTTTGTTTTGTTTTGTGAGCCGTAACTTATTCAAGGACATAAACAATTATAATAGGCAATAAAAAAAATAGAAACAACAATAAAAATAATGCCCGACTCAAGGATATTCTAAAGAAAGCCACAATTAACATTTGTAAAAGTTTGATGAAAATTCTTTAACGAAATTTCATTGTACTATATTGCCTATGGTATGTTTATCAAGGATATGAAGTATATAAGCACAGAATGAAGCATACCCATTTGTCAGAAAACTAAACGGTATATACCATAAAAGTAAGCGTTATTCGTTAACTACCCTTCAAGGACGTACAATAATAATTGCTAATCTCTGGCTAAAATCTTTAAGTCGCAACTTGTAAATTGTATTCCTATTGTAACATACATACATGCACATGAATGTATGTATATATGGTAAACATATGGTATATGGCACATCGTGTATATAACAAACTGAATGTGAATTTGAATCAGAAACAAGTTCTCACCTTGCATGTGTCCAACAAACTGTATAGATCCTCAACTTCATCATCATCGGTGGGCACATATTGTTTACCGGTCTGAGTGCTCTTCCCCTTCGTTTCGCGTCTGTAAAGGGGCAGGCCCATGGCGCTGGCTAATATTTCAATGCCCATATGTCCAACGGTCTGGTACATAAAGCTATCCAGTTCATCTATGGAGTTTAATCAAGAAAATAAACATTTTTCCTTTTGTTTATATAATGAGAAATTTTCATTTGATTTGCTAACAATTGTAACTAACAGTCAGTTACTAGGCAGATCTTTAATAAAACAAAATCAATTTCAAGAAATACCAAGTAATATCATACATACATACATATGTATATGTCGTATGTATACAAATGTATGTACGTATTATAAATAATCTGCAGATTATATTTTGCAATCATATTACTAATATAAACATTTTGTGAAAAGTCATAATGATGTGATATCAAAAAAGTCGAATTTTGCCCAGCTTATGTTTCTATAGAAGTCAATCGTGTTAGAAAAAATTTTTAAATTTAATTTAATTAATAATAATTATATGAAAACAGATGAATATATTTTAATCTATATAAAATAAATTTGATTCTTTTTAGATAAATATAGAAAATTTCTTTGATGAAAAAACTAAGTTTTTCATAGAAATAATAGAGAAATTTCCGCCACAAGTGGAATAGACAAATATTGAATTTTTGAAGAAAATTGACGACAATTTAATAGAATTATATATTCTATCGTAATTATCAGCAATATCGAAATTAATTAAAGAATTTGGTATCAGTTTGACAATATTAAAAAAGAATAAATATAAATTTATTTTATATTATAATTTGTAACATATATGTATATGTATGTATGTAGATATATTAATGGATGACAGTATGGTATGTGGACACGGCACTATTTTTCCACTGAGAGTTGGAGACAATTGATAAGCTTTTAGTCACTATTGTGCAGAATATAAATATATTAATAATATATTATAATATTTCCGGTCGAGATTGCGTTTAGAAAATGATTTGAATGCAAAGCAATTTAATATATAATATATCCTAATAAAAAATATCTATAAATTTGCTTTCTGACTGAACGGAGGTGGTTATTTACTGTATGATCTTATATGTTGTCGTTTATATATATATTTAAGAAAACTTACCTCTATCCTTGGGATGTAAATTGGCTAATGCGACTATTTCATGGCCCTCGGCGACGCACTGCATCATATTGTAGCAGCTATCCTTGCCGCCGCTCACCATGGCCACGACGCGCATTTTGCTTTTTAATTTCGGTTTCTTGTGCGTGTTTTATTTGTATTTGAATTTGTGTTTGTATTTGATTTAAATATTTAATTTATTTAATTTGTTTATTATCTTTGGGAGCTGCCCGCTTAGGTGAGTTGTGCGCTGCTCATTTGGTCTTTTTGTTGACTAGACTTGTTTACACTATCTTTTTATTAACACAGAGCGGCTGTTATAGTAGTCTGTTAAGTTGACAACTGCAAAAATACAGTTTCAATTTGTGTTAATTGCATGTTATTATTAATTTGTAAACGTATACATGCACACACATGCATACATACAATTCTATTATTGCTGTTATGTTGAAAGCGCAAACACGCACACGCACACTCACACTCACACCCGCTTTCTTACTCTTACGCTTTTGCTGTAGAATCTAATTAAGCGTAACATAATCAAAACGCAAGTGCGTTACGCTGCTAACGTAAATGCACTTTAAGCAGCCGGCGACTGCGACGTCGACATCTGAGCAGAGTCGAGCATGTAGCAGCTGATAGCGGGATGTAAATATAAAAGTTAAATTAAATACATATTTTTTACTTTTTTTTTTGCACATTTCTTTCGTTTTTTTCTTTGTTGTTTGGGATGATGATATTTGAGTTAATAATTGGCTATTTAAATTATATAAAAAAAAAAAAAAATTGTCGGCCAAACTATGATTACACGAAGGTCACACACATGTATATGCATATACTCCTACGCACACGCAATCAAATATTTTACATTATATGTATGTATGTATATATACGTATATATAGTATGCATATTACACTGTCTGGCGCCGATTGCAGCTTTTGTTTTTGTTTGACCCAAATATGGTGATTTTATACTATGTGTACTATGTAACCAGCGCATATATCCAAAGAAAAAATAAAATCAAAAGAAAAAAAAAAAGAGACTAACATTGTTTAATATTTACCCGACCCGTTTCTGACCGTGAGCAACTTTATGGAATTCGTACACTTGTGTATTTATGTTATGTTATGCACTAGAGATGAGCGATAGTTTAACAGTTTCATTTAAATTGAATCATTCAATACATAGATTGGACATCTCATATAAAGAATTTACGCCACAGAAAACGCAAAAAGACTGTAATGAGGTCCACCTATGTCTGTTGTCATGTCATATCACTACTAACCATGCAATTCACAGATTTTTGTACAATTCTGTGTAGAAAAACCGAATGGCTAAAACACTCGAGATAAGCAAAAATGAAGCGGACAAACCACGTGAGCATGCGGAAAGGTGAGGGGTGTTGCATGTGCGGCGGTTAGCATTTGTGCTTCATGTACGGACATATGCATAATTGTGAGAGCGGTAACCATATACACGTGCATGGTGCTTAACGTATGCACATTTAAATGCTTACTCGTGAAAGAGGCATGAGGCCCCTAAGCAGGTAAAAAACGGGCAGGCCTTAGGCAGGCAGCATATCCAATACAGTTGCTTTTCAATTCGAGACCCTTTGCTGCTTATAAGGGCAATGGAAATCTCAAGGTATGCCTTGGAAATACATATACTATAATTAACATTTAATATTTAACATATTTGCAAAATATTTTTTGAATTTAATCCCTATGCATTATTTCAACTTTTATATACAAACTTTTTCATTCATCTTCATTTATCGCATTACCGACAAATGCTACACAATGAGTTGAAATTTGGCAATAGATCTCGTGCTGTAGCAGCTTATAGTATGAGTGAAGAATGTTTAGCAAATGCTGTGTGCCAAATTTATGTGGCAACAGACTTTGGTGGACCTCCTTACCGTCATTTTGCGTTTTCTGTGTCCTATCTATGTATTTTATGGTTAGTTATTCTATAGATATACATATAGCACTGCAACAATTGCGGCACCGTTTGTTTAACTTTTTAATTACATTTTTGCAGCAATTAATTACTTTAATTTAATACTAAGTTTTTTTTTTGTAAATTTTAATTATAATTTTCCTTCTTTAAAATTGATTATTAGTACAATTTTTAAAAATTTGTATTACCACTTCTCAGCGCTAATGTTAATATGCTGTTAAATTTATGATGATATTTTTAAAGAAAGTGCAAATGTTTTTGGTTAACCATTGGCATTGAAAATTTATTAACGAAAAATGTTACTTTTAAAATTAAGTAGATATTAGCAATTATTGTTTTATTAAATCACTGTTGTGCTAACG
Source organism: Mulgravea parasiatica (assembly GCA_037075045.1). Classification (NCBI taxonomy): domain Eukaryota; kingdom Metazoa; phylum Arthropoda; class Insecta; order Diptera; family Drosophilidae; genus Mulgravea; species Mulgravea parasiatica. Next base: position 12,470 of record JBAMCR010000543.1, read on the forward strand.
TCACGCAGTTTTGAGTATATTTGCTCAGTATGCGTTTACGTTATGTTAATGCTTAGCATTTTATGTCTAGTTTACGTTACGTCATTCAACTCAACATTTTATAAACAGAAAGCGAAACAAACAAAAGTAATAACACAAAACTTTTATTTGGTTGACAAATTAAAAATAATTTTTCATTTGGCTTAACCAAAAATTATATATAATGGTTTTCTTATTATGTTTTTTTTACATTAACTGAACAAAATAAAAAGGAAAGCAACAAGAGCTTTAAAGTGACAATTCGTGAGAAACCAATATTTAAAGATGAACATGTTGCCACTAAGTAAACATTATAATTTAACGCATTATCAGCAACGGTTCAATTGGGACTGCGGCATATCCTGTATTTTAATGATATTGTCTGCGTCACAGCGTGAACATTTACTAAACAATTTCGAGTCCATTTGCAAAGAGGAGGGATTCGGTTCTAGCACTTGGACAATTGATCTCTGTTATCTATTGCAGCGGTACCAAGTACGGCACGAATATTATACTCAGACGATTGGCATCGATCCAAATTATACGCAGCACTTGTATTATTCGAGGATTATTGACAAGGACGAGAAGCGTGTGACGCGCAGGTTCAAGGATGCCAAGGCACATGGCCTGCGTGTCCAACAACGTATTGTTAACATGGAAACAATCATAAGACATTTGGGCCAACATGGACCCGTTATATTGCTCACGAACGCCTCCCTTCTAAGCTGTGAAGTATGCAAGAGGCGTGCCCTTGCAAAGTTTGGGTATGTAGAAAAGGCTTACATTAGTTCCCTTGAATGCTTTAATTAGATCTTATTATTATATTTTGTATATATTTGTGTTTACCAAATGTCCATTTAAATCAAATTATATAAGGCTCGTTTTGCTATTTATTTCCTTATCAACTGTATTCCTGCAGATTTGTTTGTTTTTTGTTTTATAGATTTTTATTATCTTAATTTGTTTTTAATTTAAAATTTCATTGCAAAGTTCCACTCCTATAATTCGCACAAAAAAATCAAAAAAGAAAAATCGTTATTTTCAAAGATATGCCGGACATTATGTGGTGCTCTGTGGTTATGATATATCGATACGAAAATTATACTACCACAATCCGGAGGTGCAAGATGGACGTAAGTCGTTAATGGCATTAATCTAATTAATTTAAAATGTAATTTTCGCTTTATATATTATTTATTTATTTTTAAATAGATATCTGTCGCTGCTTTGCAGAATCTATGGATACGGCACGCAGATCTTTTGGCACCGACCAGGATATTATATTTATCTTTGAAGATCAGCAAAAAAAGTAGTAACAGAATGAGCATAAGAGAAGCACCATTTGGTATTTCCAGAGAGGAGGAATGAAATGAATCCAATAAGGCCCCATACTGAATGCTATAAAGTACCTGCCCAGCAATTAAAGGGTTCCGTGTCATGTGATAATATTAGATATATATACATAGATAGAACTAGAAATTGATTACGCTTGTGCTAGGCTGGGTCACTCATACAATGAACAGAATCTCTCGCTATATACATTTTTATAAAGTATATATATATGATTAAATATGATATTGACTAGATTTTTGTTTCTTTGTTTATTTTTTTTTTATTAATATTATTTTTTATTGTAAACTTTGTAACTCGTTTATTTATTTATGGTTTCGTGTAACAAGCGTATATTAAATTTATTGTTATTGTTATTAGTTATTTACTTAATTTTAAACTAACAGTTGGTCCCCAATAAAAAAACGACAACACTTATTAAGTAATTAAATATGTTTGTGTATATAATAAGATATGCAAATTAATCTGAAACATAATATTTTTAACTATGCCCACTGCTAAACAACTAAATATAGTAGTATTATATGCTTTATGTTTAACATTCTTGGCAATTATAACTAGAGTTGTATAAATCAAATTATAATTTTTACTTTATGGTAAGAACGTTCAACGTTTGTTATTTGCTTATAAATTTTATTGTTAGAATATAATATTGTTAGTTTTGGCATTTTTTGCAATATCGTTTTGCACAATCAAAATGTTTATTGCATAATAAATATTAAGTTGAGCTGGCGCATCTTTTTACAAAATATTCTCTTTTTTATAATATATATTCAATATACCATATATAATATTATCTTTTTTTCGTACGGTTTATGTAAAGAATGTTAAATAATACTGCGTTATTAAAAAATAGTCTTAAACATAATTGTAAAAAATAAAAACAACGTTCTTTGTGCCACATAGAAAATTTTGTGTGAATTACAATGATAAACTATCTAAGTACATACGATAAACAATGTTGATTGAACAAGGATATGCCTACTTTTATAGCATATCCTTAACTGTTTTCCCATGGTTTTTTTGTTCAATGTTAATTTCATAACTATTTAATAAAATACTTAACAGATAAATATATTTAAAAAATTGTCTTTGCTTTGCTCGTGAAGGTTTTACCATCTTACTATTTGGCTAAAAAAAGAAATATAATACTATTTGGTAAAAAATTTTAATAATATAAAAACGAACCGAAAAAAAAATGGATTAATAAATTTGTGTTTTTTTTTGTGATTTTTTTTGGCGAACCAGCCTATTCTTTAGCATTGCAAAGCTTTTTGGTTAACAACTGCAGCTTAATGTGTGGCGCCTCCACGGGCAATATAATTTGGCCGGCATCATCTGTATATTTGGCATATAGCTGTTCAGAATATGGTCGAAAGCCCTGCGAGGATAATATTTTTTGGGAAAATATACCGGTTGCATCTACCTTTAGCAGTTGGTAGCCATTTTCGCGGGCCAATTGCTCGGCGTGCTGTACCAACTCCTTGGCAATACCCTGGCCACGATAACGAGAATCCACCGATAAAATGCGCACATCAAAGATGCGATCCACCTTATAAGAGGCAAAGAGATCCGCCTTAATGGTGTGACTGTACAGCAGCTGAAAGATCTTTTTATAGTTGGCATCCGTGCTATGGTCAAGCTCTTTAATAGCCTGTTCCGTGTCGTTTGGACGTAATATACCATTAAGTATGACACCAGCTATTTGACCGCAATTCGCACTAGCCTCATTACTATCCACAGCCATCAGACTGAGTTGATCCTGCAATGTGGCCAGGCTATGGCGTTCCAGCTCACGATTACCGCAGCCTTGTTGACACAGATTTGCAGCCCGATTTAGGGGCTCATCGGCAAAGAAATTTTTACGCAAATGCTCAATCACTCTCTCATAATGAGCTTCATCAATCAGCTTGTATTCCATTTTAGAACCTAGACGGATACTTTTATTTTTAAGGAGAACAAAAAAGTATAACGTTAATAATGCATTTTTAATTGTGTTAATGGTTAATGGTTAATAAGGTTGAATCAAAGACCGCTTAATAGTCTAAATTTAAGGCAATCAATAATTCAAGCTCTAAAATGTATGCTATAGAATAAAAAATATACTAATATTTATTCGTTAAAAGTTAAAAAAAAAAAGAATATTGTACCCCAACAATTTTTAAATTAACGAATATTCCAAGTTGGAGCATTTGTATTTAATTAACGGGGAGGTGGGAAACACTAGACATAAATTCTTGAATTTAAAGACACACACACACACACACACACGCACACCAAAACAACAACAACTGTTTCTTTTCCTGCAATAACTCAATTAGGCAGCACTCAACACTCTCTCGCCTAAAATCACTTGCGAAGCGCTCTCTTCTGTGCTATAGTCGTTTTTTCTCGCTCACTCTCCCATTTGCTTCTTGCCTCGATTACAATCGCATTAAATCCAATATTTACGACGCCTAAGCGACAACACATGCACAACTCCCCCGCCCGCTCATACACATGTCATCACAAAAAAAAAGAGAAAAAAAAACAAGGTCAACCTTTTTTTGTTTAATTTAATGTCCTTTATTTATTATCATTTAAATATGTGCAAAACTTTAATTTATTTCCAAGATTTTGATTGTAACTGTTATTAAAAACTGCTTACGGTTTTTTATTCTGTATTGCAGCCTTTTAATTTGACTTTTAGAAGTATTTTTTGCGCGAGCTAGAAAAAATATGTAACCTACTTGCGGGCGCTGCGTAATGCGAACTGCGGCCGCTGCTAGTAGCAGCATCATCAGCAGCAGCAGCATCATCAGCAGCAGCAGCAACAGCAGCAGCAGCAGCAACAGCAGCAGCAATAGCAGGAACAGCAGCCGTAACCGCAGCATCCCAGCTGTACATATATTCCAGAGAATGAAAATTTTCCCAGTGGCGCACTTTATGGGGCACAAAGCTCAACAAGTCCATGCGACTTGTTGCGCCCATCCTACGGCCGCCTATGTAAAGGCAAAAAACAAAAAAGAAAATCAAATTCTGGATTGGTTGCTGTTAGATACCGTGTATCCTGGCAATTTTGAACGAATATATATATAAAAAAAATAATAATGCTACATATCCTTTTCTCGACAAGTGAAATATAAGTAAGTCTGGATCGGTTTCATTGACAATACTATAATAGATATTGATTTATAATTCAAGATTAGTCCTTATGCCAGTTATTTTATAATATGGAACCTAATATACATTTTTGCCTATTCAAAGTATACAGGGTGTGCATACAAACAACACCAACAAGAACAACGGCATTTTGGGGGCGCGCCTCCTAGAGAATGCTAATGTATGTGTGTGTGTGTGTGTGTGTGCATATGTGCGAGTGAGGAAGCGTTGCTTAGTGAATGGTGTGATGGATGATGTGATTGTGTGCGTGTTGGTTGGATAGGGTGATGGCGAGGGGGTGTCACTTGTCGAGTCGTTGAGTCTTTAAGTGAGTCGGAATAAGCGGAGCGACTGATTGCCTGTGCATGACTTATGCCAGCAGTGTTGCCAAGTTAGCCTTTTTCCGGATAGATCTGTCCTTTTTTAAACTACGACAGCCGGAAAAAATTCGAAACGTCCTCCATCCGGAAATTTGTCCTGTTTTTGTAAGAAGTTAGCATTTGCAGCCTTTTGTATTTTTACTTGTATTTTTGTTCAAATTTCAACATTGTGGCTACGT